>BLSH010042062.1:1394378-1412050 GCA_018402905.1 Glandirana rugosa | reverse complement strand
TCTGGGCTCTGTTTTGGTACGGCTTGTGTACAAACTGGAGAGTCCTCTGTGAGGGGGGGTTTTATTGTAGGAAAGGAGGACGGCCCCCAGGGGAGGGGCCAGCTGAACTCTTTCCCTGCCTAGTTAACTCCTGGTAAGACGAACATAAAACCCACAAAGTCAAGAAGAGCTGCGTCTGTCAGTGAACTCGGAGAAAAGGATTTTACGGTAAGTTATAATAAAATCCCTTTTTCCTCAAGCTTGCCTTGCCACATACATCTGGTGAACTATTTTGCCCATGAAGATGACTGTCATTCTGGCTGTGATTCCAATGCTAAGATTCTGGTTGCTGTGGTCAGTGGCGACAGTTCTTTTGAAATGTGTTTTATTATAAGGCCTTGTATCCACAAGTTAGGGAATAATATTAGTTCTAGTAATGATGGTTAATTTCTAGGATTTCTGTAGATAGAGGTAGCAGAGGAACTGGCTTGGTTAAAGCTTAATAAAGCAATGGGCCCTGATGGTATTCATCCCAGAGTTCTAAGAGAACTTTGAGATATAGTTGTTGGACCATTAACAGATCTTTTTAACCAATCTCTTCTAACAGGAGAAGTTCCCCATGATTGGCGGATAGCTAATATTGTACCTATCCACAAGAAGGGCAGCAAGGTAGAAGCTGGCAATTACAGGCCAGTGAGTTAACATCAATTGTACTCAAGGTAATGGAATCACTCCTGAAAAGAAGGATCCTTGATCACCTAAAAATACACAGCTTGCTGGACCCAAAGCAGCATGGCTTTACTGAGGGCAGATTGTGTCAGACAAATTGGATTGACTTTTTTTACTATATTACCAGTGTTTTGGACCAGGGTGGTGCTGTGGACATAGCGTATCTTGATTTCAGCAATGCATTTGACACAGTTCCACGTAATCTAATACAAAAGTTGTACAAGCTGGGACTTAACCCTTGGGTGGTTCAGTGGATATGCAGTTGGCTAAAAGATAGATCCCAGAGTGTGGTTGTAAATGGGGTTCACTCAGAACAGAGACCAGTGACTAGTGGGGTACCACTAGGCTCTGTACTGGGTCCTGTTCTATTTAATCTCTATGTAGGTGATTAACTAAAGGTTTGTTGGGCAAGGTGTGTCTCTTTGCTGATGATACAAAGGTGTGCAATAGGGTTGATATCCCTGGAGGTGTCTGTAACATGGAACATGATTTGGCATTGCTGAAAGATTGGTCAACGCAGTGGAGACCGCAGTTCAATATTTCTAAATGTAAAATAATGCATCTAGGGAAAAGGAATCCCCTTAGAGAATACAGCATTGGGGGTGCAGTGTTGGCCAACACTACAAAAGAAAAAGATTTGTGGGTGCTTATTTCAGATGATTGCAAAATGAGCAAACAGTGTGACCAGGCAGTGGGAAAAGCAAATAGAATTCTGGGATGTAGAGGGATCACCAGCAGGAGGAAGGGGGTTCTGATTCCTCTGTATAGATCTTTAGTGAGACCTCACTTAGAATACTGTGTCCAATTCTGGAGGCCTCGCTTACAAAAAGATATTGATAATATAGAACGAGTTCAGAGACGAGTAACAAAAATGGTGAAAGGCCTGGGGGATAAAACTTATCGAGAGCGACTTCAGGAACTTAAGATGTACAGTCTGGAGGAAAGAAGGGAATGGGGAGAGGTAATTGAAACCTTTAAATACAGCAAGGGGGTGAATAAGGTTCAGGAGGGCAGTCTTTTCAATATGAAACCAAAATCAAGAACACGGGGAGATGGCCTCAAGCTAACTGGGGGGAAGTTCAAAACTAATCTTAGAAAGTATTTTACTGAAAGGGTGGTTGATGATTGGAATAAACTACCAACAGAGGTTGTGAGACAGTCAACAGTAAATGGCTTCAAACATGCTTGGGATAAACCTAAATCTATAGTCGGACAACAAGGTTAAAGAGGAAGTTAACCCCCGATGGGGTTTACTTCCTCTATGTCCCCCTGTAAATTAGAAGCATGATGGGCTACTATGCATCGCATAGTAGCCCATTATGTGCCACTTACCTGCAAACAAAGCCTGCGGTGTCCAGCGATGTCCCCTCTCCTGGCCGCATCAATCTTCTGCCCCTCTTCCTTCCGGGGCCGCGACTCCGGCGCTATGACTGGCCGGAGTCGCGTGACGTCACTCCCGCGCATGCAGCCAGTCATGGCACAGTCGCAGTGGAGGAACGGTACAGCTTCAACACTTCATATCTCCTGAACCGTACAGGTTTAGGAGCTATGCAGTGCACTTACAGGTAAGCCTTACTATAGGCTTACCTGTAGGTTAAAGTGGTTGTCACAAGTTGACAACTGCTTTAATGTGAAAACAAAAAATAAATAAATAAAAAAGGGCAGACTCGATGGACTACTCAGTCTTTTTCTGCTGTCACTTTTCTATGTTTGACTGCGCCAAGGTACGTTGGCATTGCTTGCGGAGCAGAGCTCGTCGCTGTGTGAACATCGCTCTCTGCTAGTAACACACCTGCCGGTTGCCCAGTTGGACTTGGCGATAGCTGAAGAGCAAGGTCACACTTCAAAGATGAACTCAGTGGGTCAGTTCTCACCCGGCAGTCACAACGTGTTTCTAACAAACTGACAGGTGCCCTTGTATGAATTCCTTTCTTAACACAGAGAGTAATTCTGCCCAAACTATTTTTGGGCGTACGGGCAAATTTTGTCAAAGAATCTTGACTGCTCACAACTGTACGGAACCATCAACTGGCAATAAACTGATAGTAATCTTATTTCATTCACTAATATAAATTCACTACACTGACGTTTTGGTTGTGGTATTTTTTTCCCCATGAGCTTTGCTGCTTTTTAATGCTATAAATGGAACATATAGTGGTTTGGTTCACAATGTATTATGGCCCTACAAAAAAGAAACCAAAAAAAAAAAAAATGTTTTTACTGATGAATGAGTCAGAGACCAAGCTGGAGTGTACACTCAGATAAGCATCAGAGAAATGACCGATCTCCCAAGGGTGACACTGTCCAGGATTTCCATCAGACTAAGTGAATTTCAAGACAACTTCTGTGTTGTTCCTTTGGATAACTGATAGTGCTCTAGGAATCCTTTGTCCTGTAACAGTTATATGGAAAAAAATATGTAGATCAATAAAATATTTCCACTAGAACAGCATAGCATCTGTTAGTAAAATGATTGTGGTTGATAAATTTTATATCTTTCATAATTGTTATGCTCATCAGGTAGTGTAGGGTGATTGTAAACAAACCAGGCTCCCTGCAGTAGTAGAGTGCTTGGGAACAATGGTGTTCATAAATGTGGTATAGTAGCCTAGTAGTCTTTCTTTTGTTTTTGTACCCTGAAAGGTAATGTCATAATGTGCTAGTATGCATAGCATAAACTTGCCTTAAAGCGTATGTTTAAGCAATATTTACACTGCCTATAGGTAAGCCTCATTGTAGGCTTACCTATAGGTAAGAGTCAGAGATAGGTGTTTACTCTCAATTCAACTGCATTTGTGTTCAAGGGTCTATAAATGGTGGTGTGTATGATTGTATTGCAGATTCTTAAATTTAAGCGTTGTTTTTTATAAATATTTTATTTTGCAAATCCTGCTTGCATTTTTTAAGAATGTCTGGCTTCCTCTACACATGTGCAATTGCCATGCATTTATTAGCTCAAGCAGCATGTACACTAAAGCCTCGTACACATTGGGCTTTAATAAAGCACAATTTGTGTGTGAAACACGTAAGCGTTTCTCCCTTGCTTGTACATGTAGTGCTCTTCATAGTTTTATGTGAATAAAGGCAATTAGATTTCAGTTTGGTGTGCAGCCATCCGGACTTTCCTTTCACTATTGCCTCGTTTTTTTATTTTATTTTTTTTTTGCTCAACCCAATGGGTTGAACGAAAAAACCTGACCCCTCAGGTTGGAGCTGCTGTACTAATAATCTGATGTTAGTACAGCGATCTCCCCCACTGAGCTGATATGTTCTGACAGGGCCCTGCCAGAACACTCTGGTAAGCGCTCTCAGCCATTGGCCGGTCGGCAGATATTTCTCATTCATGCCCCTTCAACAGAAGCTGGCGGAACAGCTGACCTCTGTCAGACCGGCTGCCGTACACACGGGCCAAACGTCACCCAACATTCAGCCTGTGTCTCCTAAACATGAGTGTACCCACTTTGTGTTACGGATGCCCATTCATGGTTAATAGTCTTTAAAATGAGTATACACAGGTATGTATGGTTTCACTTGATATTCACAAAATGTAATTTAATTACACCATTTCACATTGCTGTCATTAAAAAACAAAGCTAAAAACCCCACAGCCATGAAATACCTGTTTGTAGATGCCGACCCCCTCCGGGGCCCATTGGCTTCAGCTTCACTTTCCAGTTTTCCACAAAGAGCGTGTTCTCTGACAGAGATGCTGATTGGTTACATGAACAGCCACGTATTGCCTCTGCTTCGGACGGAATCCCTCTTGCCCATGGCAGAGATGTGGTGATTTTAGATCCAGAGGGAACCCATTAAAGCCCTTAATTATTTGCTATGATTTCAGATCCACTTTAACATATTTTTGAAATGTGTGTTTTGCCTAGAAATCATCTTTAAAGGGCAGTCAGGTTCAAAGAGATGGGATTTCCTTAGCTCACCATTGACGTTGATACTGTATCTATAAGTTACGCTTGTCAGCTGCTAGGAACACACCCCTGCTTCTGGCTGATAATAGGCATGTTTGTAGGTCAAAGCCACTGTGACAGTTATGTGAGTAATTGGGTAATAGACTTGCAGAACTATAAGGAGGGTATTTGTTTTCACGCTTAAGCGTTCCTTTTTGTGTGTTTAGGGTTTATCACGGGTTTTTTGTTATAAGCTGTGTATAGCTGTGAAGCATGGTCACACTTTATTCTTTGGTACACAAAGTTCAGGTTGCATAAATGAATTGTGTAACATATGAAGTATCTAGCTTGATTTCTCTTATGTAATCAGATAGGTATCCTTGTGATCCACGTTCTTTACATAACCCATGAATCATATAATGTATCGTGCGCCTTAGCAGCCCTACTACGGGGGAGTGAAGTGGTTATAATGTCATAAGGCACACAATCTGCACAATGGCAAGCTGTTATACAACCGTCCTTTTACACAGCATCTATTAGATGTAAGGCCTTGATACCGCTGGACATTTGTCTGCTTTGAACTGAGAAAGACGCAGGTTAATTGTCATATTCTGATTTTGTCATGTAATTTTGCCGATTTCAGGTGCAATAATTTAAATTGACATGCATGTGTCTACAAATGGGTATTGAAGTATTAAAATTGTAATGATGCGAAGTTTATTTAAAAAAAAGAAAAAGTGGCGGTAGGAAAACAGTCTTACGTTATCCTTGTCAAGCCATCAGTTTTCATTGAGATCTTCCAACTACCATGTAGTGCAAGAGCCTATTTAATTGGATAGATGAGGTAGGCCCTCATTAGGGATGAGCTCAGGTGTGTTCAGGCATGAGTCCGAACAGGCCTGAGCTATCCTGCCGGGAAGTTGTCAAAGCTTACAGCCAATCATATGTGGTGGAGGCATTCTACGTCATGTAGCCACACGTATACAAGGTGTGTGTATATTCATGTGGCTGCAGGTAGAGGAATGCCACCATGTATACACACCTTGCATATGCGCAACTGCATGATGTGGAATGCCTCCACCACATGTGATTGGCTGTCAGCTTTGACAACTTCCCTGTCAGCTTTGACAACTTCCCTGTCAGCTTTGACAACAATTTCATTGTATGACGTGTGTAATGTTTATGGTTACCCTAGGGCAGGGGTAGGGAACCTGCGGCTCTCCAGCTGTTGTAGAACTACATTTCCCATCATGCTTCTGGGAGTAATTGTATCCATTAGCCTTGCAATGCCTCATGGGAAATGTAGTTCTACAACAGCTGGAGAGCCGCAGGTTCCCTACCTCTGCCCTAGGGGGTTGATTTACTAAAACTGGAGAGTGCAAAATCTGGTGCATGGTAGCCAATCGGCTTCTAACTTCAGTTTGTTCACCTAGAGCGGAGTTCTACCCAAAAGTGGATCTTCCGCTTTAAGGCCTCCTCCCCAGCTCCTGATACTGAAATGGAGCTTTTGAGGAGGAGGGGGGTGCAGATACCCGATTTTCACGGGCACTTCCATTCCAGTTGGCTTAGGTGATCAGAAGTGGAAGGTCTCTTTCCCCTTCCCTCTTCTAGGACACAGGACAGGTCCTAGAAGACTTCGGGACCAATCACACGGCGCCGCTCGTGCATGCGCAAAGCCACTAGCTGTCACGGACGGGTGCCCCACTAGGAATGACGGCACCGCGGAGGGAAGGGGGAGATATCTGAGGCTCCATGTGGCCACACCGCTGGTCCGGGAGACAGGTAAGTGTCTGTTTCATCAGCAGCTACACTTTTTGTAGCTGCTGACTTTTAATAAACAGAAAACGGTGGAACTCCGCTTTAAGCTTTGACAAGAAAACCTGGAAGCTGATTGGCTTCTATGCAGAGGGGCACCAAATTATTTTGCAATCCACGGTTTCAATGAACCACCATTGTGTGTTGGCAATAAACAAAGCTCTTATTGCAGGGATGCCTGAAATTTTTATTTTCTTTAAGGTTCCATGCACACTAGCGGTTTTCTTTTAAGCTAAAAAATGCTGGGAAAATCGCTGGATAAAAAACGCTGGTGATAGCTTTTTATAGTAGCGTTTTAGCAGCGGTTTAGGAGCATTAGCATTTTATTGACAATTTTGCAGTAAAAGGAAAAACAATGCTCAAACGCTATTAGTAGCATTTAGAAACGTTTCTGCTGGAAAAATTCTCCAGGAAACTACAAAAGCATTTTTTTTCTGCTCCTAGACGCTGGAGCTCAAAAAATGCTAATAGCCTAAAGTAGTGTGCATGGTGGACACAGGATAAACGCTACTTAGCTTCTAGGAGCAGAAAAAAAATGTAGACCTCTGGGAAAAGCAACCTGTAACTGATATTGGCAGGAAATGGCCTTTCTAGGGCTGATCTCTATACATTCAGTTTAGGGAATTCCCCCATTAGTATTGCAATGTTTAAATTTGTCAACTTAGGACATTTTTATCATCTGCAGGCGCTCGCATGCAAAGTTTAATTTCAGTAGTAATAAATAGTAGTAGTAATAAATTGAAAAATATCTTGTGTAGCATTTCTGTAACTGTTTTACCACAAATACAATAATTTTGGCCTCCCTTTTTGTTGCAAAGTGATTGAGTGCATTCCCTTTGAAAAGGTTGAGAGAAGAGGCTGCAGGATAAGTAGATAATCACTCATCAGTAGAAAGACACTAGCCTGCACATCTAAGCCTGTGTTAATTTTTAAACTGGATAAGACACTAAATATAGTGGGTGAAAGTGTGAGTTTACATAGCATGTGACTGCACAAGAACTTGGCACACACAGCTGGTAACACATGACCGTGAACCTGAATTCAGCGATGAAAGAAAAATCCCCTCCTCCCCCTGACTCGCAGTGGTTTGATCTGTCTTCTCAGGGGTCAGAGATCTGCTGATTGGAAGACTTTCACAAGGACATTTTTCTCCATCCCCCTCCCCTCCCTGTGCCTTAGACAGTTCCAATACCCGGGATGGATCTCATACTGATGGGAAGGGTCTGTAGCTTAACTGTGGATGGTGAGACCCCTTTAGTTTTGTGTTTTAAAGATGCAGCCTGACATCCAGTATGATGAATGACATTTTACTCAACAATCCATGCATGGCTGTTGAGCACAAAGTGTTAAGCAATACACCTCAATCGGTTTCAACTGATGTTACTGAGGTTGGACCATTACAGGGTTAATGCACTTTGTTCATTGCACTGTTTTATTGAAGAAGTCTGTCTCTGGCTTTGTGAATCACACTTTTTTTTTTCTCGATTTATCGAGATCTTATATTCTCTCTCATTGTCTATGATGATCTTGAAGAAGATTATCTTTTATGTGTCCAAATGGTTTTTGCCCCTCTAGAAAAGAGCAAAGTCTGTTCCTGAAAACTACCTTAGTTTTGCTGGGAATATTCTAATTTCCCTGGCAGAAAATATTTATTTTCCAAACTAGCTAATATGTGTAATGAATTGCTCTGTGCCCAGTAACAGGAAAAAAAATGGGAGAGAACATTTGGGTTTAGCCAATATTTTTGTGGTGATTGTCGCGTCATCGCACCATTCACACTAGTCTGGCTGGTAACTATTGTGATTTGCTCCCTGCTTGTTCTTGCTCTTCTATGGTGGTTCCAGCCAATCACAAGACTGTCTTGCATGCTGGAATCACACACACCTGACAGCAGGTGATGTGTATACTCAATAAATGATTAATTTCACAGCAAACACTATGGTAATCTTGGTAAAAACAAAACTGTCCATCTGCTTACTGTTTATTGCTGCTAAATTGTTTAGTGGTTTCGTTGACGTACATATGGCAAAATATTTTTATAGCTTATTTTTTGGTGTGTTGTACAGAAAACTATCTTGCCATGTAGTGAGCACTTGTCACATTACAATTTCCCTCATTGATGACCTTTTTTTTTTTTTTCTTGACAATATTGTGTGGGCCAGGTGAGTCTATTGGAAGTAATTCCTTGAATGGCTAGCAGATAAGTCTTTGGATCACGAGCATTGACGTGCATAAGACAGCGTTCCCATGGATGCGCCCCATCATTTTTATCAGTGGAAGGATTAGCGCCCCACCATTGGTGTCAGTGGAAGGTATAGTACCCCTTAGTGTTTGTGGAAGGTATAGAGCCGTATCATTGCTGTCAGTAGGATGGATAATGCCCTATCATTGGTGTCAGTGTGAGGAATAATGCCCTAATATTGGTGTCAGTAGGAAGGAATGGTGCCCCATCATTTGTGTCAATAAGAGGAATAATGCCCCATCGTTCAGGTCAGTGAAAGGAATTATGCGCCACTGCTGAGTGTCCATGCAAGGAATGGTGGCTCATTTTTGATAGTAGGAGGAATTGTGATCGGATTGGTGGGAGAAGTAGTGCCTAAAGGGCCGAATAAGGGCACACAGAGGGCCGCATCCGGCTCACCGGACAAAGTTTGGAGACCACTGCTCTAGAGCATCAGACTTTTTATAGCTACTTAAAGACATTAACAATCTAGCTACTGGATTAGCATAAAGTTGCCTGTTGAGTTTTTTCTTTTTAGACCTCATGCACACAGGATGTTTTTTGACTGTTTTACCGCAGTTGTTTTCAGCTGCAGACGTTTTTTTTTTCTACAGTCATTAAACTCTCCATGTTATCCTATGTGTTCATCCACACACAGGCTGTTATCAACTGGTTTTAGCAGTGATGTTTTTGAGCTGTAAAAAAAATCCCAAGACCAGCGGGTTCTGAGAGACGTTTTTCAGCTGTTAAAAACACTCTGACGCCCAAAAAAGCTCACTAACGCCACTCACCAATGTTTTTGGACATATTGTGTCCATTGAAAAAAGAATCAAAAAAAAAAATGCCCATTGACGCCAGCGCTAAAAAAACGCTCATTAACGCTGGTGCAAAAACGCTAAAAAAAAGCTGATAAGCTACTGACGTTTTACGCCTTTTTTTTTTTTAACATCCTGTGTGCATGAAGCCTTAATGAAGAAGGTTGGGAAAAACATTGGGTAAAACACAGAGGAGAGAATAATGGGAATAATGTTTGTTCTTCCAATTGGAGGTGCTCATATGGGGATACCAGTAGTAGGTATTCCTCACTTTCAGGCCAATAAGGTTAGATTAAGACAGTTTTTTAAATATATTTTCTTTCTTCTTTTCTCTATATAATTCAAATATTCATGCCAACTATCTTGGGAAATGAAACCTTAGAGCAGTGGTTCTCAACTCCAGTCCTCGGGACCCACTAACAGGCCAGATTTGCAGGATAACTAAAATACATCACAGGTGATAGCATTTGCTGCTCAGTGATTGCAGTATTCTAGTCTGCATCTCCCCAAGGCAATACTTAAAATCTGGCCTGTTAGTGGGCCCGGAGTTGAGAACCACTGCCTTAGAGTGTTGCACTGTCTGTGTCAGCAAATTGTGTAAATTGTAATAAAAGATTTTAATTGCAGTGAGTTGCAATATGGAATCCCTCTGATTTGTTTACAATTAATTGCTGGTGAGAATGGAGCCCACTTGATGTGGGTACCTTGTCTGGTGGTTAGTGACACTCATTCATGCAAACTTTGAGGGCTTGCATCTTTTTGTTAATGAATGCAAAGTTTAAAGAAAATGGTTGGTGTCCTTTTTTTAAGCTCATCAAAATGATTCTTCTCCATTATAGCAAGCACATTCCACACAATTGTTCCGATAGCCTGTAGCCATTCTCTTGTTGGCAGATGTAGTTGGTGAAATTCTGCTGACTGTATTGACAACAATAATATACAAGTTCATTCTCACTTAGCACAGCAAGTCTGTTGGGCACAGATAGCAAGATGTGTTTAATTGCATCACCCTTGAACAGTCCCCACCCTACTTTCCTCATCTTCCCATCCAGATCTGGCTCTTTAAGCCAAGCTTACTGTACTTTCTGCTGTGGTATGTGCCGTCATTGTATACCACCCGCCTGGCACAGACTGACTGATGGCATGTTGAAATGAAATCTGAGACTGAGAACAGGTGCTGCCACATAATGTTGATAAAGGCTAGAGGGATGGATGTCTCAATGAGAGCCGCCTCGTGTTACAGTCCCTGGAAGTGTGTGGGTGGAACTACGTTTGGCTGTTAATAGCGCTTCAACTTTGCTTCCTAAACATTGGCCTCTGACTATAAAAAGGAAGTTCAGAAATTGTACTACAATGCCTTTGTACTTATATTGGCTATTTGTTTACTGCTTACTGCAAAGCGTAGTACTGCTTAAATAATTTACCGTAATCACAAAAGGCTGAGGTGATGCAAGATTTCCCATCTATATTGTAGCATTACCTAGTCTATGTACGCAATGAAATAACAATCTAAGGGTTGCATCATTAATGTATACTGTGTGCAGTCATCACAAATATTGCTTCTGTGCCAGTTTACTAGGTGCAGTGACCAAACACACTGTGGCATGTGATATACACACAGTAATCTTATATTGTACTCCTGAGACCCCCCCCCCCCCAAGATTTTTTTTTTTTAAAAGCCCCTGTATCTGATCCACATTATTACAGTCATGCACCAGTCTTGAAGTCCCTGTCCATGTTGGGCAATACTAACTCTTTGATACTTGTATAACATGTTATAATAGCCTCCCAACATGTATATCACCCACAGGGCACAGCTGTCAGACACACCCACCCCCTCAATACTCCAATCAGCAATGTTCAAGATCCCTTTGGCACCTTGGCTGCATAACATGGAACAGCAATCGCCAACCAGTGGTCCATGAGAACATTTTGTTGGTCCCCAGTGGTACTGCCACAAATCAACAATGTGGCCGATGTATACCACCCAATGTTGTTTTTCCAGTGTTCTCAATGCGTGCTAAGAGTCCATACTGTTATAGCTCGTACACACGGGACGACGATCGTGCGCACGACCGTGTTGAATCGTACGTTGACGGTCGTATGTAGCCCACTGACATGCACACGACGGTCGTACATACAACTTGCGGCCGGCCGAACGTGATGACGCGAACGAGCGTATAATGAGGAAGTAGCGTCACCTTTTGGGCTCCTTTCTAATTTCATGTTAGTTGAAAGTGGACTTGGCGCTTGCGTGTTTAGCACAATACAACTTTGTTGAACACAGCTGCTCTACACACGACTCAACGGTCGTATGCGAGCTTGTTGACACGACCAAGTTTTCTAGTCTGCACATACAACTCCCACGAACAACCGTCGTACGTTCAACTGTTGAAAGTGCCGCCACAGACGAACGATTCTGCATGCAACGGTCGTGAGTACGACGTGTTGAACACGATCGTCGTCCCGTGTGTACGAGGCTTTAGTGTGCTTTGCTACCGTATGGCCCCTTCTGTAGTTCCGGCTCATGTGAACTCAGAGGGAGATGCTGGGAGTAGTGCAGAGCGTGGGGAAATTAAAGAGAAGTTTCAATGGCAGAGCTGATCACAGCTGTCGGAGGGAGCAAGGAGCATGCGCACATGGCTTGATAAGGAGGGGAGAGATGTATGTGTAAGACACCAATGTGAGTGCCGGGGGGGGGGGGGGTAGTTTTGCAGAGAGCAAGAGCATTGTATGTGTATAAGCCATGTGAAATTCGTGTTGCTGGTCTTCGGAATTCAAAATTGTGAGTTTAGTGGTCCTTGGGGTTCGAAAGTTTGCCGGCTGCTGAAATGGAAATTAAAAATGAGGCTTCAGTTGAGCTCTATGCAGGGATTATCCAGTGCTTATATATGTGAATGTGCGTTTTTAAAAGTCTGATCATAGCCAATGGGTTGATAAGAAGCCCTGGTCTGTGGACACTGTTAGGGCTTCTAGATGGGCTTTTGGCTTGTCAATGGCATCAGTTTGAGACGCTTCTGAGATTATTCAGAATCCATTGATGGGTGCATTTGATCAGCGGTTTGCCACCTTCACACCTGAATTTTATCTGCTTTAAGTGGGGTTTTCATTCCCATAGACTTTTACGAAGGGGTAGACCCTTAGGTTCCCCGTTGTTTGCCTCTGTCAAATTTCCACGTTGGGTGGATTCCCACCTGTTTGTACTGAATAAATCTGGCTTGTTTGGAAAACACAAGTAGGGGGTTTTGGAAAGAAAAACACTTGCGTCAAGGGATACTTGAGATGAGGAGGTCCGCACACTAGGGGGGTACTCTGAAATAAAAGGTACAGTGTGTCCGCCAATGCAAAAGCTTAATTGGCAGATAAATTAGATTTTGGATCGTGTAGGTCTTCATTTTGCTACATTGTTTCCTATTTGTGCAATTAGCTTGGCAGGTAAAACCGTTGTGGTTTTCTGGAGCTTACACTTTAATCATACCATGTAATATGTGTTTATGATGGGTGGAAAAAAGCAGCAAAATTGTGGTGCCCACCAGTATGTTATTTTTGAGCAGCCCTGTGTGAATATATCATTAAAAAGGAGAAAAAAGTATTTCCTACCATCCAAAGGGCCTGTTTTCACTCTCCTGCAGTTCTTTGTGAGAACTTCCCCCAGTAGTTGTAATTATTTGGAATAGATCTGTGTAGTAGCTGCATTTGCAGTGTTCCAAGTTTGTGCTTGGAATTCTGATTCCAGGCCAGGCATCTGCTGGGAACTTCAAGTAATTCCACCCAAGCCCTAGTCATGTTTCATAAAACACTGGTTGGTATTCATTTATTTATGTACCCCTCTCACCGCTCGGTTCCTAGAACAAGGAGTAAGGGGAGGGGGGGCCTGGCTAGAGAGAAAAACATTTTATTAAGCTTTTTCTCTAACCTTAAAGTGCAAGGCATCATTTTTCCTAAGTCTCATGTAAATAATCAGTGTTACAGCTCTGGTATATTTCTTAGTGTACAGTTGTACTTCAAAATTAGGCCACTATGCTGTGTGTCTTTAGAGGATATATAAACCCAATCGATAAGAGGTCCTATAAATGTTAACATGTTGTAATTTAATAGGTCATTTTTATCCTGAAAAATCTGTCATTTTAAAAATTGCAGCAGTCATTTAAATAATTCCGGGCCGTCTTGCCATGAAGGTCCTTGTTCAGACACTTCCGGTTATAGTGACAACGCTCTGTCCGTGTCTCTACTGTGTTGTCACATGGGCTTCCTGTGGAGACTACAAATGCATAACACAAATGCAGATATAGTTCACTGTTGTCACCATCAAGATACCCACCCTGAGAAATGCATGCAAGATGATAAAGGCCGCAGGAAATGCAACTAACATAAAAAAGTTGAAAACAATTTTTTTTTAATTTTTATTAAAAAATGAGAGTTATTGGTACACCATTTATACTGCACTGCTTTGTTATATTTTGACAGCAGGAGGTTTCCCCACCATCAGAATACAGTGATCACTGCTGCCATCTATCGCTAGCGGCCTTGACTGTACAGAAAAGAACCTGACAGGCTTGGTTGTACTGAAGTCAATCAGTAAAGGACTTCCGTACAACCAGCCTGATCATAGATGGATCGAAAAATATCCAGTTCCTGCTGAGGATGGCTGAATTTTAATCCATTTATGGCTGGACTAAGTGCCATAGAGTTTAGTTACTTGTAGTATAGTGTGACCTGGCTGTGCAGTATTTCACAAGCATTTCACACCTCTCGTCACAGTTGTACCATGAATGCTTTGTGGTACTGTAGATAGAGATTTTCCACATTTACAGAGTTTTTGTTTATTCTTGCTCATTTAGATAATTTTATGCAATAAGGATCATTTCTTTCACTGCACAATTTAATATTGCAGGAGGCTGGAGCAATGATTGAAACGGCTGAGTAGAAAATGGACAAGCATTGCAGCCGCTAATGAGAGATAAACCAGTGTCTCTGGCTGTCTCAGCAATATAGCTATAGATCCTTTTTTTAAACTTGGAATGAATTCACCCCAGGGGTGCACTATCTTTTTTTTCATTTCTAGTACAGAAATGGAAGCAAGAAGAGAAACATGTCAGAGTTGACCCGTAGCACCATTTACATGTAAAATCTGGCATTGCGCTCTGACTGTTGCACTAGATTGACATCCTGAGTGTCAATAGATGAAAGCCAATCGACTAATAAATTGTAAAGTCAGTCCTAAAATTCTACAGCTGCCTATGACCTGGATAAGGAAGCAGCCAAACTTTTCATTTAACCTGCTCTTATTCATTCCTGGCAATATAACCCATTGTGTGTGTGCAGTGACTGTAGGTAGTACTGCTGCATTTCCTCCTGAAGCAATGGCCTTGCTCTTGAGTAATGAAGTAGGAATTGAGTTATCAATGACCGGCCAACTGCACTAGTTGAAAAACCAGATATAGCATAGTTGATATAATAGAATTATCTTTTTTTTTTTATTATGCAAAACTGCTTGTGCAAGCTTGTTTTTACTGGAAGATGAAACTGGATTTTGGAGCTGTTGACAGCTGCAACAGATAATGACTGACATAATTGCATGCCACTGCTTGTGTGCCAGTTGGTTAATGAGCGGACTGGTTAATCTACTGGCATCCTTTGTCAAAAAATAAAAATAAAGCTGTACTGTAACGCATAAAAGCCTTCTGTGACTTGTCACGCAACAAGATGCAACCCCAAAATGTGGCAGGCTTTTGACGCCTGAAAGGAAAAAAAAAAACATGATCTGTTGGTGATCTAAGCAAAACATTTTGCAGTATGAGCATTTATAAATCTTTGTCTAGTGTTTCCTAATCTTTTGCATATCTGTGTTCTCTAGAGCATTTGTGCAGACTGTAATATGTTCTAGGAGGGTCTGCAAATTTAGCCTTGATTGAAAACCACAGCATAATCATGGCAGTTAGCTCTGTTGATAGTAATGACTTTCACAGACAGATGGGAGCTACATGACGATGTGCAGAGCAGGACCTAATGGCTTATTTCTGATGGTCACATCAGCATACGTTATGCTGTCTTTTTAAAAGTTCTTTTGCATATATTTCTCAACAGCCTCAAAGGATATAATTCTGCTTTGCATGCACCAAATGCCTTTGCAAACCCAGATATTACCTTCTAAAAGCAGTGGTACATCATCACTATGTCCTGTGCAGAGAGTGGACCTGTGGGAGGGACCCAGCAGGCCCACCCGCTACAGGAGGGGGCAGAGACCAGACCAGTCACTCTGCACAGGGAGAAAGAATGTCAGCGATTGGTCTGTTTGTACAGGATGCTCCTGAACAAAGGCAAAGTTTCAGACTGGATTACTGTACAGATTTGGAAGAAAGACACACATCACACTGAGATTCAAGTAAGAATATACATGCATCCTATATGTAGACACTACTGCATATCTCGGAGTTCAGCTAATACTGTGAAGAATGTGGAGACTGCATTTGGCTGCCCCCCTAGTACTTTTCATGCAGGTTAGAGAGTAACATGTCATCTGAACCCTTTTTCCGGGTTGAAGCCATTGGATCAGCATGAGAAGCCTGCAGCTGCATTTTCAGGAGAGGTCATGAATGGCAGGCTTCTCCTTGATGTGCAGGTCTCCTTGTGTCATATTTGGAGCACATTAGCCAGCATTTTGCTATTCATGTTAGTTGAACAACACATGGCAAAACAGTCCAGCTGTCTGTATGCCCAGTAAGGTAGTGTCAGCTTATTTTGCTGTGCTGCTTGCATTGTACCCAAAAAATTGAGGTTTTATTATTTTTGCTTTTTTTTGTTTATATATATATATTTTGAAGCTAATTGATGCACCATTGCTATGAAAATATTAATACCCATGTCTGCTTTGGTATTCTATAGACTGAAAGTCTTTGAGAGTAATTTTTGCAATGAATGCTATTACCCAACCATGACGTTCTTTGAGATCTTTAAAGGGGAACATCTTTAAAAAATGTTGTTAAGGCATACCGTATCTGACAAAAGGGAGTAACACCCCTCACATTTTTGCAAACACTTTGACACAATGTAAAGTAGTGAGTGTACAGCTTGTATAACAGTGTAAACTTGCTGTCCAGTCAAAATAACGCAACACACAGCCATCAATGTCTAAACCGATGGCAACAAAAGTGAGTACACTTCTAAGTGAAAATGTCCAAATTGGGCCCAAAGTGTCAATATTTTGTGTGGCCACCATTATTTTCCAGCACTGCCTTATAACCCTCTTAGGCATGGAGTTCACCAGAGCTTCACAGGTTACCACTGGAGTCCTCTTCCACTCCTCCATGACAACATCACTGAGCTGGTGGATGTTGGAGACCTTGCGCTCTTCCACTTCCATTTGAGGATGCCTCACAGATGTTCAATAGGGTTTAGGTCTGGAGACATGCTTGGCCAGTCCATCACTTTTACCCTCAGCTTCTTTAACAAGGCAGTGGTCGTCTTGGAGGTGTGTTTGGGGTCGTTATGTTGGAATACTGCACTGCAGCCCAGTCTCCAAAGGGAGGAGATCATGCTCTGCTTCAGTATGTCACAGTACATGTTGGCATTCATGGTTCCCTCAGTGAACTGTAGCTCCCCAGTGCCAGCAGCATTCAGGCAACCCCAGACCATGACACTCCCACCATCTGCTCCCCGTTCACACCTGAGACCTTGTAACACGAATGATTCACATGACACCGGGGAGGGAAAATGGCTAATTGGACCCAATTTGGACATTTTCACTTAGGGGTGTACTCACTTTTGTTCACAGCAGTTTAGACATTAATGGCTGTGTGTTGAGTTATTTTGAGGGGACAGCAAATTTACACTGTTATACAAGCTGTACACTCACTACTTTACATTGTAGCAAAGTGTAATTTCTTCAGTGTTGTCACATGAAAAGATGAATAAAATATGTACAAAAATGTGAGGAGTGTACTCACTTTTGTGAGATACTTTATGTAAGCATGGACTGTTCTTTTCAGTGGATCACAGTTTATATTTGACATATCCCAGAAGGCTTCAGGAGCAGAGAGTTCCACAGCGGTTGGTGGGCTGGTATACAGTTTATATTTGACACTAGGTGACTTTTCTTGTCAGGTACGAATGTATTTCATAGAGTGTTTTCACTCATGTGAGGAGTGTAAAAACATGTATAAAATAAGTAGAAAAGTACACTGTTGTGACTTCTTTAATGTGAAACGATGT
>BLSH010042062.1:1341510-1368709 GCA_018402905.1 Glandirana rugosa | reverse complement strand
ATACTGTAAAATACTCAGTAATATTTGGTTGTGTAAATGAGTTCTAGTCTGGAAATGGAAACCGTAAAAAATATTTATTTCAAGACGACACCATAAACATCTGAAACTTGATGACTAGGGATTTGTTTGCGTGTCCGCTCCAAGTATCTCGGTATCTGGAACCAATGCGCTGGGTGATGTAATAGCTGGCAGGAGATCAAGGGACCTGCCATGGATTTCTGAGTATCTAAATGTGTCATTGTTCTCTTCATAGGTCCTTATTCCTTAAACGGCTATCGAGTGAGGGTCTACAGACAAGACTCTGCCACCCAGTGGTTCACTGGTATAATAACTCACCATGACCTTTTCACCCGCACTATGATTGTTATGAATGACCAGGTGAGTTGATTTATTGGTCTCATCAGTGTAGGCTCCATGGCTAAATGATAGATTTTGGAAATGTCAATGGTTTCAGCTAGGTTGGGAACCTGAATTGCTCAAGCTGTTTCGCGGTGCTACACGTCCCAGCTTGTTGACATGTGTACTTCATTGGCTGGATGGACTCAGGAATGTAATGTGACCAGGTTTATGCTCTCTTCACCACTTAGTGGATTAATGATCTGGAGTCAAATGTTCAACCAGTGAAGAGTCTCAACACCTGACCTGCATTGTTCTGGTTCACTGACTTAGTAAGTAGTGCCGCAAGGAAAAGGATTACAGTTGTCCAGCGCAGGGCTTTTAAACCAGGTCAGAGATGGCAGTCCACATATTTTGATCATAACAGGCTTGTTTAGGGGGTGTTGCCTTCTGAAGAGTGATCCTCATCGTTTGACAGGCAGTGAGGAGGCAATACGTCACCTCATCTTTTTTAACCCCTAAAAACCAACAATACATCCACATGCATTGCACACTGTTGCGACATGGTCATATTCAATTGAATGGGTCATGGCAATATATGCGCACACCATGTTTTATCCCTGCAAGTATCAAAAAATACCCATCGTTCTGCCAGGAAAGAACTCATCCGTAAGTAGGGGACTAAAGCCCACACACATGAGCTGAATGTTGGGCGGCATCGGCCCGTTCAATAAAATGGGCTGAAGTTTGGCCCGTGTGGACTGCCATTGGCCTGACAGAAGTCGGCGGTTCAGCAGAGTTCTGTTAAAGGGGCATGGCCGAAAAAAGGTCTGTTGACCAGCTCCTGATCCGTGCTCTCAGCCAATGGCTGAAAGTGCTGACCGCAGTGTAATGGTAGGGGCCGTCCCCCTGTCTGAACGCAATAGAACAGCTGGGGAGATCTCTGTACTAACATTGGATTGTTTAGTTAAGCGGCTCTGACCTGAGCTGTCAGGGTTTTTTTTGGTTAAGCCTGCTAGGTTGAACAAAAAAAAAAACTAGCAGTGTGTACGAGGCATTGGGAAACTAGTGGGAACAAAGGTGGGATTTTGCTGCAAGGTTTTGCCATTTTGACAGAATAGAAATAAAAGCTCCTGCTCAAAGGACATATCGGTAATGTTTCTGGATGACTGTTCAGACTTTCTTTTATTAAACTGGTTCATTTTGTAGAATAAACAATAGCGATTCTGGCTGTCTTGGAGCAGTACTTTAGCTGTTGGCCCCTGCGACCCTCTTCTGTCACATGAAATAAGAAATTGTATTGCCATGGGCTTTTTGCGCTTGATTTCTTTGTTCCAAATTTCTTTAATCAGCCCCATTCTGTTGTTTTGATATTGTTTCCTTTCTGTAACAGACACTTTCTTTTTGTAGCTTTTCTGTTTGCGATCAGAATAATAAGCAAAACTTTGTGTTTTATCCCAGGTTCTAGAGCCACAGAATGTTGATCCTTCTATGGTTCAGATGACCTTTCTAGATGATGTTGTATACTCGTTGTTAAAAGGTGAAAACATTGGCATCACGTCCCGCCGCAGGTCGCGCTCCAATCAGAATAGCAACACAATTCATGTAGGTATTTTTAATGCTTTATCTTTAACTGGTTTTGATTCTGATTTTGTTTGCTGCATTCAGTTGTTTTCAGCTATCAGATACTATTGTTATGCTTTAGTTGAGCTAATTGTCTGTGATCCTTGAAAGTCTGCTCTAACCAGTAGAATGTTATTTGTAGGGTCATTATACACGTGCACAAGCAAATAGTCCCAGACCCGTGATGAACCCTCAGAGCTCCACAAAACAGAATCAGCACCGTAACGCCCGTTTAAACAAGAGGAAGGGTTCTGACAGCAGCATGCCCGATGAGGATAGGATTAAAGAGGAAAGATATGATGGTACTGGTAGAGGAGGTAAGCAAAAAGTCAGCTGTATTACCAATTGGCATGAACGGAGTTTGTCAGGATGACAATTATTTTATTTCGTACTCATTTTTTTTAATATTAAACCTGAAGAGTGGCATAAATAAGACTGTGCCTTTGCACATTGTTACATACATGTCCTTTAAAATGGTTTGTTCTTTTGAGTATATTTTTATGCCTTCATTTTAAATATGGAACCATCAGATCCATGCGGTTATGTAGCCATGAGCACTTGATCGCCTGGCTGTTATTTCACTTCTCAATATCACCATCCATCCCTAAAATGTCAAAGCTGCTAAGTTGATCACTGCTACTACCATCTGGGGTTTATTTCTTTCCGACAACTATAACTGAACTTACACAAATCAAATTTTGGCTAAATTCAAGCTATTTGTGAACAAATGAAAAATCAAGGAGCTGGGTGGAAACTTATTGAACAAACTGATCACATCTAACCAGGTATTCAAGTGGCCACAGGTGCTTGAATATAGTACAGGGGGAAAAAAAACACGCTAAGTGAAAAAAAAAAGTTAAAAACGCAAAAAAAAAAAACACGCTAAGGGGGGAAAATGCACTAAGAACACGCTAAGGGAAAACATGCTAAGAACACACTAAGCAAAAACCATGCTTAAGGGAAAAAAACACTCCAAGAACACACAAAAAAATGCTAAGGGGAAAAACCCGTTAAAAAAAAAAACGCTTATTAAAAAAACACGCTAAGAATACATCAAGGGGAAAAAAAAAAACGAAGGAAAATAACACGCTAAGGGAAATACCCGTCAAGGGGAAAAACACGCTAAGAACACACTAAGAAAAATGCACCAAGAACACACTATGGGAAAAATCACGCTAATGGAAAAAACACGCTAAGGGAAAAAAAGCGCTAAGGGAAACCACGCGCAAAACACGCCAAGGGAAAACATGCTAAGGGGAAAAAACATTCTAGGGGAAAAAACATTCTAGGGGAAAAATGTGCTAAGAACACACTAAGGGGGAAATAACACGCTGAGGGGAAAAAAACACGCCAAAAACACCCAAGAGAAAAATTCGAAGGGGAAAGGACACGCTAAGGGAAAAACATGCCAAGGGAAAAACACGCCAAGAATATGCTAATGGCGAAAAAGCACTAAGGGAAAAACGCCAAGAACATGCTAAGAGAAAAAACACTAAGGTATAAGCACAATAAAGAAAAAACATGCTAAGAACACGCTAAGGTGAGAAAAACACTGGTGTGCATTAACCACTTATTTGATCTTGCCATGCTATTGTAGTGATAAGCTTAGCAGTTCTCATTGGAGGACTGGTTGGCAGTAGTGAAGCCCTGATAGTGGTGTAGCACAATATTCTGCCTCACCTCTTCCACTTCATGCGATTCTAAGCATCTGTGTTAAAACAAGGCCCCCCAAACCTCTGGATAATCTGCCATCGCATTAAGATCTGCCCTCACCGGCACCATCAGAGGTGGGGGATGCTTGGTGTTTTTTGCATAAGTTTGGTAAACTTACATAGTCATTGCATGCATGTGGGGAAGGTACTGTCACGGATGATAAAATGTATCTTTTCATCCTTCTATACTTTCCTACACTGGGAAGTTTTGCACAAAACAGTCCAGGTCCTCCTCTTCTCAGGTCCTTCTTTTGTGATCCTGGCACCTCCCACCTGTTGAGTGCCCCCACCGCAAACAGCTTGCTATGGGGGCACCCGAGCCAAGCCACAGCTCCCTGTGTCCATTTAGACACAGAGCCGTTGTTCGGTCCCACCCCCTTTCTTTCCTCATTGGCTGACTGACTTTGATTCTCAGCCAATGAGAAGGGCAGTCCCAGGCAGCTGTGACAATCCTACGACATCGCTGGATCTAGATGGGACTTCGGTAAGTATTAGGGGGGCTGCTGCACACAGACAGCTTTTTAGGTTAATGCATAGAATGCATTAGGATAAAAAACCTTCTGCCTTTACAATCACTTTAAGGAATCTAGGTTACCTTCATTGTATATAGCTCCTGTTTACCCAAGAAGAACTCTTTCCATTAAATGGTGGTGAGGGCTGTCAGTGTTACCTCTCGGCCACTGATTCTTTTAGAAAGAGAAACCTTATCTTTTTTTTTTTGTTATTCCACTGGCATTCAAAGTGGTTCTTTCCGGTTTTTAGGTCCATTAATTCTAATTTGACGTGATGTTATGCCGGCCTATGAGCTGTGAGATATGTGCCTCCCTTTCCTGTTAAAACCCATTTCACTAGAACAGTGGGTGCTTCTTGGGCTTTTCACCATAAGGCTGCAACAGTTTTTTTGTTCTCATATTCTACGAGGTTGATATATCTGCCTTTGCGGATGTTGGTTTTGGTTGAAAAGTTCTGTGAACAGCTAGCTATTGTCCTTGTTTGTTTTTATTTTTGTATTTTTTTTTTTGGTGGTGGGAGGGTGGGTTCTTGTTGGGCTGGTCCTTGTGTGTTGTTTTTGCATGTCTGCCCCTAGTTTGGACTGCTTTTGAACGTCTCTTGGTTGCTTAATATACATAATTATACATAATTAAATTATTGTCCCTCAGTGGACATCAGAGGAAGCAGGATTTTTGTAAAATCTTTATCTTTTCTTGGTCAGCCCCTAGAGGCTACAACCCTAACCCCTCTCACTTCACAACTTGCCAGTGGAAGCAAGCAGTCCATTACTTCCACTGGCAAGTTGTGAAGTGAGATGGGCTGTAGCCTCTAGGGCAAGGATATGCAAATAGCGGACCTCCAGCTGTTGCAAAACAACAAGTCCCATCATGCCTCTGCCTCTGGGTGTCATGCTTGTGGCTGTCAGAGTCTTGCTATGCCTCATGGGATTTGTAGTTCTGCAACATCTGGAGGTCCGCTAATTGCATATCCCTGCTCTAGGGGTTGACCTTCAGCTTCTATGTGCTTAGTTTCTGTTTCAACTTTTGGTGGCAGTATAACCCTAGGTTGCTTATAAATCTATAAAGCTATATCCTCCAATGATCCCCAAGAAAATAATTTTTTGGAGAGTACAAAAATACTATTATTTTTTACATTTTTTTTTTTTTTTAATATTTGAGGTTTTAATTAAAAAAAAAAATGTATTTTTTCACTGTTATAACAATATTCGGTCAGTGGTTCCCTCATGTACCATACAGGGCGAATCTTCACTGCGCACTTCATCTGTGGTATACAGAAAAGTTATTTGTGAACTGCGTGCTTAATTCATTTTATGGCACCCAGTAAACTCTAGAACCACATTCTACGATGCTGCCTGTGTATACGAACACCGAGTTGCGATTAGATTATACAGCTAAATGTATCCACGGGTTTATTTTTAAGACTATGGACATCCTGGCTTGGGGATTTATACAGGGCCATCTTTTTAATTTAGTTAACTAGATTCTTTTTTTTCTGTCTGTATTGAAAATGTCACATGTACTTAAAGGAATCCCAGGAAAAAATATGTAGGATGTCACTGCTGTTCCCTTTTAAATTATGCTCGTTGCCTGGCTGTCCTTTTTAATTCAGTCTGCCTCTAGTTAAACAGAAATAAGAATAGAGAGGAGTTCTGACTTTGCTTTCTGCTTGCCTTTTTTTGTCATTGATTGAAACCGTTTGGATGACAGAACCAGGAAGCTAGCACTTTGAGAAGCGGCTCAGCAATAGGAGCCCACTTTTTACTCTCAGGTCTCCTCACATTTACAGTGGTTCTCATGTTGCTGTTTTGTGACCACAGTCCAAGTATGATTTGCTTTGACTGGATAGTCACACAGTCCGGATCTTTTTATTGTTCCAGACAGTGTTTTTCTCTAGTTGTCAGTAGTACAGATGACAGAATCATTACTCACAATATAAAGGGAGAAAATACAGCAACAATATAGAACAATTCAATACAAGAGGGATAAAAGAGCCTTGCTCCTAGGAGCTTACAATCTTAATAGGTTAGGGCAAGTTGAGGAAAAGTTAATAACTGCGAGGGATGAACTGATGGAAGAAATGAGAGAATCCTGAATAGCAATGATGATAATGAATAAGAATGAGGATTTTTTTTTTACATTAAAGAGGAAGTAAACTTCAATGTATTATTTGTACCTATAGGTAAGCCTATTATAGGGCTTACCTATAGGTACTGTATATATCTCCTAAACGTGTGTCGTGTGGGAGATATTTTCTGTATACTCATGCATGCACAGGGACCCAGAAGGAAGACAGGCGCAGATGGATGCGGCCTCCAGCGGTAACAGTGAGGGCTTTGTTTGCAGGTAAGTTTAAAGTGTTTGTTAACCCAAAAAAATAAAGATCCTGGTCCCTTAAAGCATATTAAACAGCACAGTGCTTGTGCTGTGTAATCTGCCCCCCTCTAAACTTCCCCTCTATGCACAGACAACAAAAAACAGGGCTTCTGAACCCCAACCACCATTGTCTGTGACATCTGTCCCTCATTACCTCCTCCCAGCCTGTCAGCTCCTTTTTGTGTGTGGGTCTCCGACGTCAGAGGGAGATCCGGGCCGGCAGAAGCCATCCATCGAAGCTGAAAAACATCCGCGGGTCACAGAACCGGCCTGAAGACAGCTCTAAATAGCTATTTGCAATGCCCGTTTTTATAAAATATTTATACAGTGTGCTCTGCATTAATGAAGTGGAGGGGCTGCAAGTGAGTACAAATAGTGGGATAACAACCACTTTAACATGTGCTAGTATGCGATGCTTACTAGCACATTAGGCCTTTTTACTTTTGCAGGTCAGAGTAAAAAAAAAACAAAAAAAAAAAAAACAGTGCTTTACTTCCTCTTTAAAGGGGGGGTTGTTCACATAGCCAAATCAAGGTGCATTTATAGTTTGTGTACTAAATAGAAGCACTTAACGATTGTGTCTTATTAAGTATAGCATGCTTGTGCACTCATAAAAAAGAATGGGTGGAGAGGCTGTTCCTGTCCTTGCCTGAATGATGTGCCCAAGGCGTCCTTGCTCCCCAGCATTCTCAATATTCTGTTAGTGTACAAGCAGTGAAAGGCTTGTTCCTTTTCTAGGAAGAGAATAGAACATTCTGTGATCAGTGGCTAGAATGATCGTATTGCTTACATTAACATACTATTGATTACAGCCTTCCATCAAACCTCTAGCATGCCTTTTCAGTGTGTCTGCTTCTCATCAAAAATGGTAGAAAAAAGGTATGTCAGCATGTTGTGAATGAATAATAACAGAACTGTTGTAAATGGATTGTAATTAGTAGCGCTGTGAATTTTGTAGGACTTTAAATCCCTCTCACTTCAACAAATCGACACATTGTTGCTAGCACTTATGACACACCAGTTATATTGTAAGTGTCACACAAGGAAAACCAACATTAAATCTGCATGTCTGCACAATTCAAACACATGCAAGTTTTGTGGCTCCGTATGAGAACTGATGTCTTTTTTTTATTTTCTATGTTTACAGAAAATGTAAAAAGGAACAAACATTTCCACAGCAAAAGGAGGAAACCTGAGGAGGATGAGAAGAAATTAATTCTGAAAAGACTGCGCCCAGACAATATTTCTGACTACTCTGAGAGCAGTGACTCAGAAAATTCAAATAAAAGGATAATAGATTCTTCCTCAGAGCAAAATTCTGAGAATGAGTTGAAAAGCAAAAACACTTCAAAGATAAACGGAGACGAAGGAAAATCCCAAAGTAGCGAGGGGGCTGAGGAACAGACACTAATAGATAGGCATTCTCACTGGGACAAGATACAGGAGGATAAAAAGCATCAAGCTGAAGCAGAAAGGCTGAAGTCAGCTGACTTGCCGCTCCAGAAAGAAAGCCCTCAGTTTCTCCTATCTGAACAGACAGCACTTTATGAGCAGAATTCCAATAAGCCACAGGCTACAGATAGCGTGGTCGAGAGGAACAACACTACGGAACTGTTACAGACCGAGCCGCTGATCAGTAAGCCTCCCACGCCAAAAAATTCTATTGTCTTAACTAATGAAAACAGTTTGGACAAAGCACCCCAGGAAAGCATTTCAAGTAAGTTTAACACACAGCCCGCTGCCAAGAAGGAGCTACAAGTCGGGGACCCGAAACAGTTGTTTGGTACCGTTGGCTTTTCCAGTACGAAAAAGCTGGATTCCGAGCATGTTTGGAATGATGCTTCCAACAATAAGACAGACTTGGCACTTTCCGGGGTGTTAAAAGCACCCCAGTTGGTTAGTAGAGAGATGAACGATAGGGATAAAATCCACCATACCTCAGTTATTGGTAGCACATCTTTAACTGACGAACAGAAGAGGCTTCAAAAACAGACAATGGATGCTCTTAAGGCAAGGCCGCATGTGCCAGAGTCCTCTAGTAAGATAAAATATAATTCTTCTCCAGATATTTTAAAAACTCGGCCAGTCCATTCTCCGGATCCATTAAAACTTAAAGCCACCTATCACAATAACCAGATTTCTGGGACAGTGAGGACCTCAAGCAAAATGGACTGCGACACTCACAGGTCCAGTTTTCATCCAGTGGCCGCACGAGTGAGCACTATAGAATCTACAAAGAGCCCACTCATTATTGACAAAAATGAACATTTTACAGTTTACAGGGACCCAGCGCTTGTTGGACCAGAGACTGCAGCTAACCACATTTCTCCTTATTTGCACCAGCACAATTTTGCTCTTCATTCTCCAGCTCATCGAGCATGTTTACCTCCAAACAGCCACCACCCAGCACTAACCGCCAACCCTCATATGTTAACGTCATCCTCAAACCAAACGCCTATGACTGCTATTAATGCCCATCCGCTGGGCAGCACATCACATCATTCAGTCCACCATCCTCACTTACTACCTACGGTGCTACCTGGTATGCCTCATGGCTCTTTGCTAGGGGGGCATCCCCAACTAGAGACTGCACATGCCAGCAGCCTTAGCCACTTGGCTCTTGCACATCAGCAACAGCAGCAAATGTTACAGCACCAGTCACCTCATCTCCTCAGCCAAGCTCACCCTCAAGCTTCGTTTAACCACGTGGGACTTTATCCAATCATCTGGCAGTATCCAAATGGAAGCCATGCTTACTCTGGCCTTGGTCTGCCCTCTTCAAAGTGGGTGCATCCCGAGAATCATGTCAATGCAGAGGCCTCCATAAGAAGGGTAAGATTTGTGTTCTGTATGTTCATGGCTCCTGGGTTTGTTCAGAACTGTCTCAATTATGATCTAGCTATAAAAGAATTGAAGTTCAACACTAGGTGAAACGCTCAATACATAGGTGAAAAACATATGGGAGCTGCTTAACCTGCTGTAGGGTTTGTATTTCTGTATCAGTCCTGAGATTTACACAGCTTGGTAGCGCAGCCTACCACAAAAATGGACTTTTCTGTACTGTGGTAAGAATACCCTATCAGATTTTGTTTTTGCCTCAGCAGTGAACAATGAAGGAAAAGCATCAGACTGAGCTCATATTTCTATCGCTCTGCTCTGTCCTATCGGTATGTCCCTTGTTGGCATATGAGCACAACAGTTCAAGTGATTGGCTCCTTGTGCTGCTTCTTCCTCTTCCAGTTTGATCTGCTGTACAGAGATTTGTAAGAGACTAAAGCCAACTTGAAATCTTGTTCTTACATTGGTTGCTTTTAATAATACACGAAGGCCTGTCTCACATCTATCCAGCTCTGAGAGCCACGTTTCAGCTGGTATTCTGACCAGTAAGTCTGTTTGTTTTTTTTGTTTTTTTCAACAGTACAAGCTGTTCTGCAGATGCATTATTTACAGGGTTGGAACAAACCATTTACCATTGTCAGGGGTGCTTACAATGATCCTCTTTTATTAATGTAAAACCTTTATACCAAAAGGAAAGAAAAACTGCTGTAACTGCTTAAATAGCGCTAGCTGGAGTTCAGCTTCAATCTGCTAATGTATATAAATCCGCTAGTCCATCTATCACTCCCCTCAGACTGACAATGCTGCTGTCCAAAGTTGCCTGTGCACTGCCATTCACAGATTGCACCAGATTTTGCACTCTTCGGTTTTAGTAGATCACCCCATTATGTCTGTGGGGCATTGCAGGCAGTTTGTCCTAGCGGATCATGGTTAAGAAAGAAGCAGGAATGGTTAAAAAAACCTTGCTGTGGCAATCTTCTGAGCGTGTAGTGGTGCCTCCATCTCCCTCCTTTATAGACTAAACGGGAAGGCTTAGTCCATCTCAGTTTTCCTTTTAGTGACTGCATCTGTGCCTGAAGAACTCATTCTCTGATGTCTATGGCTGGCTTTTTATTGACCTGGCCTGGCATTGACAACCTTTTTTTATGTGCCCCTGTAATATCAGACTTTTGCCAAGTAACCCCTCTGTGCAGATTGGCTGGTCTAACAAACCTTACAAGTGTCTACATTAACTGCTATTATTTTACATGTCTTCATAAATTCCTGAATATTTGTAAATGGTAAAAATAAGCACCCTCACATTCTTTGTGGGTAGCCATAGTGAGTGAAGAAACATTTGCTTATATCAGTTAAGTATCACGGTGACATGTTCTCTTCAGCAGATGAAAACATGGTTGGTGAGGTTGAGCAGTCTTCTCTCTATGCTGTGATGTGTATGTAACGGGGAAAACCATTATTGGTAGAAGTCATCACTAGTCAGCTTTGAGATTACCCAGATGTTATCTGTGGGACATGTGAAGAGGTCAGAAGTCATCATTGTAGGAAAATCAGTTTTCAACATTGAGCTGCACACTCCCTGCTCCCATACCAGGCTGCTTTCTACAAGGTTTGTGGCCCTGAACATGAACTGCTATGTAAAGGAAAGTGGAAATAAAAAGCCTGGCATGAGGTATAGTTTGGATATAATAGCATCCTTCTGGGAAGACAAGCCAATGTAAACATCTGGCCGGGATAATTTATAACATGCATATTTTCCATATGTAGTCATATATCACTTTCCTTTAACCGTTCTCTGTTATGAATCACACGAACCACTCTGAAAAACAGACTGAAGTAGGTCTGACTTGAATATATTGATGAGGCCTACAGAGCTTAGTGCGCTTCTAGTTAAAACCAAACATGGATTTAGGATTGAATTACCCACCTTTAATCCAGAGTGTCTCCTGCACAAGGCTTTCATGCTTATAGCGGCAGTGACTGAATTATTCAGAGGTTAGCATGACACACTGCATACATTTTATAAAGCAGTGTAACACAAAGGTAAAGAACTGCGACGGCTGTTCTGGAAGGATCACATAAGCATACGGAAGGAGATTCTAATATATATACAGAAAGTAAACCTTCACCAAATCTGCCCATTTATAGTTAAGGAAAGATTGTACCTTTATAAGAAGCCCAATGGTCTGTGACGGCTCAGGCTGGGTATTTTTTTCTTTTTTCTGACTGTTGTACCCCACAGACAAGCTGGTTCCTGTGCGTTCCCCACTTCCTACTCCATAGCATATGATTTCTGAGCATGCATGATATTTGTACAATTATTTTAAAGTGGTTAGATTGTGCCGGCTGGCTGCCATCTAGTGCTTGTAAGCACCTAATTTCAGCCTACTCCTTCACCCATTTATGCTCTAGATCAGGGATCTCCAAAATGTGGCCCTCCAGGAACTTCAATTCCTTTCATACCTAGTCATATCTGTGAATGTCAGAGTTTTACAATGCCTCATGGGACCTGTAGTTGCGCAATAGCTGGAGGGCCTTTACATGTGACCCCTTTTCCATGATGCAGGGTTTAGACTTGACTACTTTAAGACCGAGCCTCTTTTTGGAGTTCCGTGTTTGCAAGTTAAAACCATTTTTTTTTTTTGCTATAAAATTATTTAGAACCCCCAAACATTATACATTTTTTTTTCTAACACCCTAGAGAATAAAGTGGTGACCATTGCAAAACTTGACGTCACACCGTATTTGCGCAGCGGTCTTACAAGCGTGATTTAAAAAAAAAAAAAAAAAATTCAGTTTTGTGAGTTAAAAAATTAGACAACAGTAAAGTTAGGCCATTTTTTTCCATATTGTGAAAGATAATGTTACGCAGAGTAAAATGATACCCAACCATGCTTCAAAATGGAGTCCGCTCGCGGAATGGCGACAAACTTTGCAACATAAAAATCTCCATTGGTGACGTTTAAAAAAATCTACAGGTTAGCAGTTTTCAGTTACAGAGGAGATTTAAGGCTAGAATTATTGCTCTCGCTCTAACGATCGCAGCGATACCTCACGTGTGATTTGAACACAGTTTTCATATGTGGGCGGGACTTGCATATGCATTCGCTTCTGCACGCGAGCTCGCGGGGACGGGGCGCTTTAAATTTTTTTTTTTTTTTTTTACTTTTTCATTTTTATTGATCACTTTTAGTCCCATTACAAGAAATGTAAACTTTCCTTGTAATAGAATAAAAGCGTACCAGGGCCTCCTAAATATGAGATCTGGGGTCAAAAAGACCACACGTCCTCATATTTACAGTAACATGCAAAAAAAAAAGAGGGCCCCTTAAGACCCTGCCATGGAGCCGGGTGAAAGGCTTCAGCCAGCTCACTCAGCTCATGGACACTGGGGGGGGGGGCAGGCCCGAGACCCGATACCCGATCACCTCCGCTGCTGCCGGCGGGTACAGTAAGCAGCGGAGATGACCGGAAACCGGCGGGAGGGCACCCCTCCCACCGCTGATAAGTGATCTCAAGCCGTCTCCTTCGCTGAGACCACTTTTACCATGTGCAGAATTGCCGGCACTAAAAAAAGATACCAGGGTTATGGTAGCTATCTGCTATCATAACAACGGTATTCCATGTATAATGACGGCGAGCAGTCTTGAAGTGGTTGTAAATTTCAGACATGAATTCATAAAGAATATCCCTTTTATAGTGTGTACTTGTCTCAATTAAGAGTACGACGTACCATTTCTGTCTGCTGCTTCATTCCTCTGCTGTCAGCTTGAATCACTTCTGATTCGTTTTCCTGAAACGAAGAGAAAAAGGAGACAAGGGAGGAGCTCCAGCTAATTGTTCCTGTGTGCGGGGGTGTGTCCCTTCCCTCCAATCAGCCATCAAAGCTCTCCTCACTGAGCTCTGCAGTGACTTCAGCTCTCTGCTCCCTTTTTTTCTGAGTGCTCAAACAACAAATCCCGGGCTTTGAATAGATGTAGAGGAGTGAAGACTGCAGATAAAACAGGTACAACTTATGTTGATGGATTTATTTAATCTGTGTATCACCTGAGGCCAGTCACGTCACTGGGTATATGTAAAGCTTGCAATCACTTTAAGTCACCAGTTCCCAGGCTCAAACACCGTCATGACAAAGTAGGTGAATGCAAAAGCCCTACACTTACCCGTGATTTTGTGGTGGCTGCAACAGAGGAAGGAGCAGCAGAAAGGAGGCTGCAAAGGTTAATCTATATGTCACGGGTGGGCTTTAAAGGGACTCTGTCACTTTGCTCTGAATGAACATTAACATTCGTTTCTGCAGCTTTTAAAGTCGTTACTTTTTTTTCTCTGAGATTGTTATAAAACTGTACATCGATATTTTAAAGTGTACCTTCAACTTTGGATGCACCAACATTGAGGAGGATTCAGTTCAATGAGGACTCTTGACATTTCTATGGCATGGCATGAAAGATGCATTGTGCTGTGAAGTAGTGATACCTGTTTTTAGTACTGAATCTATAAATACAATGTGTATGAACTGAAGTTATGACAATTGGTCCCCATATCAAGACAACACATCCCACTTAGGCTGATTAAAGCTGTGTTCCGCTCACAGCTGCAAAAATTAAAAGCCAGTAGCTACACATACTGTAGCTGCTGGCTTTTAATAATTGAACACTTGCCTGTCCTGGAGTCCAGCGATGTCAGCACCACAACTGATGTTTCCATCAGCTGCCAGATGCTGCTGCCGCCATTGTGGGTAAGGGAACCCGGCAGTGAAGCAGTACGGTTTCACGCCGGGCCCCTACTGCGCATGTGCGAGGCACCGTTGTGCTTTCTCACTGGCTCAGTGACGGTGGAATGAGGAGGCAGCCAGGCTGCTGACATAATTTGCTGCGACCCGGGCTCCCGGAAGAGGGGACAGGACCTGTCGAAGACAGGTATCCGCTCCCTCCTCCCTCCCAAAAGGTGCCAAATGTGGCACCAGGGGGCGAGGAATCCAAAAAGCATAAGTTCCAATTGTGGGTGGAACTCCGCTTTAACCTCAAACTACATATATAAATCACTTTGGGTGTCGTAAATAATGTACCATCACTACAACAATCGGTCATAACTCATTTATTGATAAACATATGTAAAAAGGTGGAAAAGTCCAATGTGAGCAATGCAGGCTTATGGAAAGATACAATGACAAATACATCTCAAACACACACATCTAGTTAAAGTGATACAAAAGTCTTGCTTTTTTCATTTAAAAATGGCAAACATGTTATACTCCCCTCCTCTATGCAGTTGGTTTTGCACAGAGCAGCCCGGATCCTCCTCTTTTCGGGTCCCTCTACGGCACTTCTGGCCCCTCCCTCCTGCCCCCACAGCAATCGGCCAAGCCGCTGCTCTGTGTGTCCATTCAAACATGGAGCTGTGGCCCGCCCCACCCCCTCTCCCTCTTCATTGGCTCACTGACAACAAAGGGAGCCAATGACGCTCTGCTTCTGTCTCAGCCAATCAGGAGGGAGGGTCCCAACCTGCCGAGTCTCTCATGCAACATCGCTGGATTGGAGGGGGCTGAGGGGGGCTACTGTACACAGAGGGTTGTATGCATTAAGATAAGTTGTCTGCCCTTACAACCACTTTAAGATAAACTACCCTTCTCCATCCACTGCTAAAGTATTAATAAGAGATGATTACGGCATTCACAAGTGCATGTTGGTAGATTCTTTGACTTGTTTCGCAGTTATGCTGAAATCTGCTTACTCAGAACTCATATGAAAGAGAGATATATGCTGAGGGCTAACTTTAAGGGATATAAAATGGCCGTGGATTGAACCTATTGGTGAATATACTTTAGTTATTTAAATTCCTCATAGGAATCTTTATAGAGACTTTCTGTAAATGCTCAAGTATTGTTGTGTTCTGCTTGCTTACATCTTTCTTCTTCTTCTTAGAATACTGCAAGCCCCTGGTTACATCAGCCGACACCTGTGACTTCAGCAGATGGTCTCCTGATGGGTCACCTTCCTGTACGTCCCTCCAGTGCCGACCCTCACCGGCCGCTCAAACTGTCTGCACATGCAAGCCCTCCCTTATCTAAACCATCAGTAGATCACCACAAAGAGTAAGCGATATCTTATTTTTCTACATGTGAAAAAATCTTAACTACAAACAAAGAGCTATATACTCCGCTGAATTATATACTGTAAACTATTTTACCTGTCAAGAATGTGCTCTTCTGTTCTGCTAGTTTTTTGGCACCCTTGCCAGACAGTACAGCCAGGCTCTGAACTTCCTGTGGCCTACCCTGCCTCAACTTGTGAGAGGACAAAGAAGCTGGAGCACACATGGATGTCATCTGTTTGCTCCCCATACTGTTAGCATGTTCAGACAGAACTTTGCTAAGAAATAGAGGTCTGACTGGACCCTAATTCCGGGTGCACAAGGACCGAAAAAAACTGGCATCTATCAAACAGGCATGCCAGAAAACCAGCATCCGATCAGCGCTGGCAGCCAATGGTTGCAAGATCTGATCCGTCTGTTCTGGAGGGGGGGAGCCCCTTTCAGAACACAATAGCACAGCAAGGGAGATACTAACATTCGTTGTGTTAGTATTGTGTTAGTACAGCTGTCAGTTTTTTTCCGTTCAGCCTGCTGGGTCGAATGAAAAAAAAAAAAATAATTACCTGTGTGTACCAGGCTTAAGGTAGCGCCTCCCACTCCTAACCTGTCTGCCAGCCTGTGCAGAGGATTACAGGACTGTTTATGCTAGCTTTGTGTGTAATAGAGAAAAGTGTGTGTGTGTGTGTGTGTATAAATATATAAACCCACACCCACCGGGCATGATTGACACCCAGTGTGGCTGGTTTTCGCTGGATCAGGCCTAGCCTTTTTCGTGGTGGCACACTGACACAGCTAGCTCTGATCCTGTAACACAGTGGGGAAAATAATTATTTGATCCACTGCAGATTTTGTAAGTTTGCCCACTTACAAAGAAATGAAGGGTCTATCATTTTTATCATAGGTGTATTTTAAATGATAGAGACAGACTATCAACCAGAAATAACACGTCATACAAATGTTATAAATTGTGTTGCAGTTCAGTGAGTAATTTGATCCTCAAGCAAAACGTGACTTAATACTTGTACTTAGTACTAGTTGGTTACCAGGTTTGCACACATCTCAGGAGGGATTTTGGTCCACTCTTCTTTACAGATCTTCTCTAAATCCCTAAGGTTTCTTGGCTGTCTCTTGGCAACTCGAAGCTTAAGCTCCCTCCATAAATTTTCTATAGGACTAGGCCACTCCATGACCTTAATGTGCTTCTTCTTGAGCCACCCCTTTGTTCCCTTGGCGGTATGTTTTGGGTTATCAACATGCTGAAAGACCCTTCCACGACCCATCTTCATTGTTCTGGCTGATAGTAGATGGTTCTCATTCAAGATTTTAGAATGCATGGCCTAATCCATTGGCCTCTCAATGCGGCTAAGTCGGCCTGTACCTTTAGCAGAGAAACGGCCCCAAAGCATCATGTTTCCACCTCTGTGCTTGACTGTAGGGATGGTGTTCTTAGAGTCATAGTTAGCATTTTTCTAACTCCAAACAAAATCAGCGAGTCACGATTCTCAAGAAGGCACATGTATAAGTCATGCCAATGAACATTTAAATGATTCAGAGAAGGATTGGGAGAAAGTGTTTTGATCAGATGAGACCAAAATTGAGCTCTTTGGCATTAACTTGACTTGTAGTGTTTGTAGGAAGAAAAATGCTGACCCTAAGAGCACCATCCTTACAGTCAAGCACAGAGGTGGAAACATGATGCTTTGAGGCCGTTACTTTGCTAAAGGTACAGGCCAACTTTAACGCATTGTGCTTGCGAACAATGGTTTCTGCACTAAGTACCAAGTCATGTTTTGCTTGGGGATCAAATACTTATTTTACTCACTGAACTGCAACTTAATGTATAACATATGTGTTTTTTCTGGATTTTTGGTTGATATTCTCTCTCTCTCTCATTTAAAATACAACTATGATAAAAATTATAGACCCTTCATATCCTTGGAAGTGGGGCAAACTTACAAAATCTGCAGGGGATCAAATAATTATTTTTCCCACTGTATATAGCAGTTAGCTGTGTTGAATTTTGCTATTGCTTTCATTGATATGAGCCTGCAGTAGGCATCTCTTCCTCCCTTGGGTAATTGGAGTGTGCTTGTGTAAGGTATACCTTAAAGATGTTCAATTTACATAAGCAATACAATCAGCCATAAGTTTGCATACCACAACTATTTCAATGCCCCCAGCTAATTGGATTTCTGACTGTCACTCATTACCTACACACATGTTTGAACTCTGAATATTCTGTCTGGATTTAGGAATTTTTTGGTATCCTGGAAGATAGATGGGTCAGCGTCTTTGAGCAATGAGCGAAACAGATTTATTAATAATTCTGTTCTTCAGAATAATAACACTGATCTTTTTTTCAACAGAGATTTAGAGAAGAAAACCTACAATGAACCCTTGCGCTCAGTTACTTCAGCTCCAGTGAAGAATGAGCATGAGCACAACCGGACACATTCGGGTAAAGATGGCCATACCCACAGACTTTATATGGAACCTGTTCTGAGCCACACCAAGATGCAAAGGTCATCACTGGATACTGCGGAGCGTTCAAGCAAATACAAGGAGGAACACCGAAGGATCCTACAGGAAAACATTGAAGCGGCTTCTTTTTCAGTGAAGATGAAAGCACATGAAAATGAACGGGAAAGCTATACTAGAGTAACCCCCATTGTGTCTTGCAGCCCCAACAGCCACTTGGTAAAGCAGGAAAACAATGTGGAGCGCCCTATCTCAGATCTGTACAAGATGAAAACATCAGTCTCTCAAAGTCTCCCCCAAAGTAACTATTTTACCACTTTATCTAATAGTGTGGTGAATGAGCCACCAAGGTCGTTTGCACCCAAGGAAGCTGTAAATGTATTCTCTGAAAAGCAAAATGTCAGCCCTTCTTCATCTAATTCTTCTGCTATTAATTCTTATTTGTCTAAACCGCCACCGTTAATTAAGCACCAACCTGAGGATGGACCAGGCAGTAAACTAAATGAGCAGCTTCCTCAGCAGATGGCAACTCACACAATTACATCCTTCAGAGGAGACAATAGAAGCCCAACCCAGTTGTCCATCACTTCTTCAAACACACTCCGGAGCATGCCTGCCTTACACAGAGCACCTGTATTCCATCCTCCGCTCCAACATAGCTTGGACAGGAAAGAAGGAAGTTACAGTAATCTTTCTCCTCCAACCTTGACTCCAGTGCAGCCAGTAACTACTGGAGGAAAGATTCAGGAGCTTCAGAAACCACCTACCCTCGTCCCTGAGCCTAAGGAAGGTGCTGCATCATACAAGAAAAATGCAGATAAGGTCATCCAGGAAGTATGGAAAAGCAGTGAAAAGCAAAACCACAGTAAAATTGACTGGCTGCCAGAGAAAAATAATGTGAAGGTACCGTCTGCAACCGCATCTGTCATTGTACGCCCACCATCTAGTGCAAAGTATGACAACATGCCAGTAACTCCGGCTCTCTCCAAGGATAGAGCTGGCGAAAGCTCCTCAGCTGGAATCAATCAACCTGATTGCTCAAAGACCATGGAAGCCAGAGAGACTGTAAGGATAGGCCAGCCAATTATGAACTCAGACAGCACTCATGTGCTCTTTGAGAAGAACTCTCACGCTCCTTCACACAGCATTCCCAGTTTGTCTGCACCTGGAACTAATATAATGTGCAGTACAAAAACTGACGTGACCACCTCTGCCCCCACAACCACAAGTGTTTCGAGTTGCAGCGGATCAGAAGTAACTTATTCTTTATCCAATGCCGTCTCAGCCTGTACAACGATAGAAAGCACCAGTTCATTGCCAGCAAGCCAAACCACGGCACAAACTCAAGAGAGCATTGTCAGCACCATAGCTTCAGCCACTCCAGCAAGTAGCAAGCCAGCAGTTCAGCCCAATGCATTGTATCCCGCGTCAAGTGATTTCATCCATTTAAAAAAGCACAAGGCTGCCCTGGCTGCAGCCCAGTTAAAAAGCACTAATGCAATCGATACAGAAACTAGTGCTATGAAAACTCAGACTGTGCCACCTTCAGGCTCCCCAGATAGCAGCACACCCTGCAGCTCCACAAACTCATCAGGCTCTGTAGGCAATGGGCAAGCATCCCAATGCAGCCAGCCAAATTATCACACCAAACTTAAAAAGGCCTGGCTTACTAGACATTCAGAAGAAGATAAAAACACCAACAAGCCAGAAAATGCTGGCAGCTCAATAGTGTCTGAAATCATTAAACCCTGTACTGTAAATTTGATTGCTTCAACCTCTAGTGAGCTGCAGAATAACCTGGACCTTCGAGCCCAGGACGACAAGTCTCCCAAGGAGGATAGGCTTACAAGGAGGAGGTTGAAAAGGACTTACGAATCTGGCTCAGAAAGCGAGGACTCTGATGAAAGCGAGAGCAAGTCTGGACAAAGGCTGAAACGTCAGCCCAAGCCAACATACAAAAAGAAGCAAAACGATATGCAGAGGCGAAAAGGTGACACAGACAAAGAGGACGAAATAAAACCCAATGGTATTCTTAGCCGGAGTGCCAAGGAAAAAAGCAAACTAAAGTTACAGAGCAACAGTACCAGCTGTAAGTATGTTCTCTAACCTTGAAACCAGGCTTTCATGTGTTTTTGTTTATACAAGTGCACAGTTTCCTTTGTTGGTGGTTCCTGGAAGCCATCCATATTGCATAACAATGGCATGGTCTGGTGTGTGTTTTATTTTTTTTGTTTAGAAACTTAGAGCCAATTTCCAGACAAATCGCTAAATATGCACCTAGCACACACAGGGAGATCTTTTATCAGCCAAAGGGTTTGTATTTGTGCCCATCCAGTTTCTTTGACAACTGCTTTGTAGAGCAGGAGACTCAGTCTGGGTTCACACCTATGCGAATTGGATGCGGCTTACACCACATCCAATTCGCAGGACATTTGAAAACACATAGTTTTCAATGTGTACGGTTCACATAGGTGCAGTGCATTCGCTTGTGCGTTTTCTGTGCAATGCGGTGGGAATTCCCAGCCCATTCTGTTCAATGGGAACACATCTAACACGGAGATGTGTTCCGCACTGAACAGGGATCTTTTCCCCTGCTAGCAACACTTCCTCCTCCCTCCCCGGGCAGCTGCTGCACTGTGAGAACGGACAGGAGCCGCCTAACGGCAGCTCCGGTCCTTCTCTCAGGTAAACAGGCTGGAATTCGCACCGCAATGGTGTGAATCCAGCCTTAAAGTGATATTAAAGGCAAGTTAAAAAAACAAACATGTTACATCTACCTGCTATGTGCAGTGGTTTTGCACAGAGCAGCCCTGATCCTCTTCCCCTTGGGTCCCCTGCTGGCCCTCCTGGTCCCTCCAGTGCCCCCAGAACAAACAGCTTGCTATGAGGTCACCACCCAAGGTATATAAAAACCTTGAGCCTTTAGAACCACTTTTTTCTGCTGCAGTTTACTGACACATTTATGTCTCTCTGCCTGTATGAACAGTGAAAGGAGAAGCAGCAGAATGATGAGTTCATCTGTCACAATGTACTCTCCTCCTATCCGCATCCCCCTTGCCCCCTTAGCACAAGTAATTGGCTTCTCCTGCTGCTTTCCCTCTCTGATTCTTATTGTAAGAACTTGATACCAAGTCAAATCCAGGTAGCTTTACCACTTGTATTTAAAAAATAAAGAATACATGTAAAATATTTGCTTTTTTACATCTGCTTGGAGCTCAGCTTTAAAGTTGAACATGTAAAGTTTAGTCTTGGAATGTGGCATCTCAGCGTTAAAGACCCGTTCACACATGAGCGATACAGAGCAATGCTACAGCATCGTATTTTTTGCTTGATTTTGTGGTGTGTTTCTGGAGCAGCACAATGCATTTGGAATGGACCTCCCTGTGCTCCAAAAACATTCTAAACAAGTTCATGTGCCAACTTTTGGCACTGAGCCATTTGCGTTTTGGCATCGCTTTTTTGGCCATGAATATCGTGGGTTTTGTTTCACAGCAGTTATGGCAAAAAGGCACCGCGTTCGTTTTGCTGCAATTCTGTAATCGCAGTCAAGATCTCGCACTTCTGTCCACGATTTCAAAATGCTGAGGTTTGGACAGGGCCTAACTGCTGGCACCTAGCAGTGCCTTTATGTAATTCTGTGTTTCTTCAGATCATCCCAGGATGCTTAAATCAAGTACATATGAAGAGATATTTGGCACTCTGTCTCCTCCAGCTCACCGTTGGTGACTGAGGGAACCCATAGCATGGAGCATGGAGTGGGGGACAGAAGGGACAAAGGCTAACATGCTTACTAAGCAAATCATTGCAGGAATTTGGTGTAACAGTCTGTAGGTGTCTGAAACAAAGGTCCTCTCTTATAATAAGGTGGAGTGCCCATTCAAAAATGTGTCAATTACATTTTTTTTTTTTTTTTTTTCATACAGAGAAAGCTTTCACTGTATGGATGTAAATAATATGGGAACTGAGGGAAAGCAGTTATTAACTCCATGGCCCTGGCCATATGCAAATATGCAGCCTCTGGGCGCCTGGTTCTTAGTACCAAGCGGCCGCATATTTGCGTTACTTGCCCTCAATACGTCTGTGGTGATAGTGCGCGCACACGCCTAACAGTTACAGTTGCTTTACTGAATGCTTGCGATCGAGCGTTTTCATACCACGTGACAGCCAATCACATTGGTCACGTGATCTTAAGCTGTGCCCTGCCTCCCGGTGTCATAAACCTCTTAAAGGGCTGTAAAACAAATTAAATTGTAAAAAAAAATCAATACGTAAAAAGAAAAAAAACTACGGACACCCTCCACTGCCCTACTGACACTGTCCACTGTCACATTACCCCCCACCCCCCTTCCCCAAAAGCACTGAAAAAATATTTGAAAAAAAATATTTAAAAGAAATAACAACAAAACCATAAAAAAATAGATAAAATAATAAAAACAAAAAAACACTGACACCGTCCACTGCTCTCCTGACACTGTCCACTCCCCACCCCCAATCGTAAAAAAAAAATACAAAAATAAATTGCAAAAATAATAAAAAAAAAAAAAAAAAAATCCACTGCCCTACACCTTCCACTGGCCCCCAAAAAGCATTTTGAAAACATGAAGAAAAAAAATTGAAAAAAATTAAATAAAGAATAAAAAAAAGAAAAATAACAACTACTGACACCGTCCTCTCCCCTACTGACACCATCCTGCACATACTACCCACCACTGTACATGCCACACTCCTCACGTGCACACACTACCCACTGCCGTATACTCCGAACTGTACATTCCCTATTTAACATTACTGCATTCTGCACTATGCAAGTCATCTCAGACTATTAAACCATACTCCCTTTAAGCCACACCCAATATGTAGTGCAATTTAAGCCACTCCTACATTTGCCCAGGGCGGGGGGGCAGGTTGCCATCTTTGCCCTGGGCACTGATTGACCTTGTCCCGCACTGCATATATGGAGAATGCAAATGCACCAATACAAAATATCTGGTCTATTAATGTGCAGTATCATACACCATAAATATTAGTCTATCAAAAATATGCAACCGTTCAAAAAAAAAAGAAGTCCATGAAATAAATTGTGACTCAGTGCTTAAGGAAATTTCCACTTCAAAGTTCTCCAGTGCTAAAAGTGCTCTGTATATTGAAAGGGAGGCCTCTAACCAGATCAAGGGTACACAAATGCCATCTTCCAAATGGGCTATTTCATTGGCAAGGGACTGCACTATCAATGATGGATTGGAATAAAACCTCCTGTAGGATTCAAAGAGCCGCTCTAAAACATGGTACACACTATAAGTTCAAAACTTTCAGCTTCGGTCGGAGGCGCTGTACTAACGCTTCGATGTTGGTACAGTGATCTCCCCCGCTGAGCCTAAGGCTCAGGATGGTCAATACCAGAGGCAGCTGCTGAAGGGAGCCACCGGGACCCCTGAGAGGAGGACAGGACACTGATTTCACATGGGCTTTTTTTGAACAGATATATTTTTTGATATTTTGTATTGGTTCATTTGCACTTTCCATATACACTATATTAGCAAACCGATTGGGACACCTTCCTTTACATGCACTTAAATGGCATTTCAGTCTTATTCCATAGGGTTCAATATTGAGTTGGTCCATGCTTTGTAGCTATAACAGCTTCAACTCTTCTGGGAAGGCTGTTCACAATGTTTAGGAGTGTGTCTATGGGAATGTTTGACAATTCTTCCAGAAGCCCATTTGTGAAGTCAGGCACTGATATAGAAGAGAAGGCCTGGGTCGCAGTCTTCGCTCTAATTCATCTCAAAGGTGTTTGTCAGGTTGAGGTCAGGACTCTGTGCAGGCCAGTCAAGTTTCTCCACCGCAAACTCACTCATCCATGTTTTTATGGACCTTGCTTTGTGCACTGGTCCAAATCATTCGGTGGAGGGGGGATTATGTTGTGGGGTTGTCTTTCAGGGGTTGGGCTTGGCCCCTTAGTTCCAGTGAAGCGATCTCTTAAGGCGTCAGCATACCAAGATATTTTGGACAATTTCATGCTCCCAACTTTGTGGAAACCGTTTGGGGATGGCCCCTTCCTGTTCCAACATGACTGCGCACCAGTGCACAAAGCAAGGTCCATAAGGACCAGGATGAGCACATTTGGGGTGGAGGAATTTGACTGGCCTACACAGAGTCCTGACCTCAACCCGATAGACCACCTTTGGGATGAATTGGAGCAGACTGTGAGCAAGTGAGCAAGGCCTTCTCTTCCACATCAGTGCCTAATCTCACAAATGTGCTTCTGGAAGAATGGTCAAACATTCCCATAGACACACTCCTAAACCTAGTGGACAGCCTCCCCAGAAGAGTTGAAGCTGTTATAGCTGCAAAGGGTGGACCAACTCAATATTGAACCCTACGGAGTAAGATTGAGATGCCATTAAAGTTCATGTGCGTGTAAAGACAGTCGCCCCAATACTTTTGGCAATATAGTGTATGTTTCATACGTTTTTTTTATTTTTATTTTTTATTTATTTATAGGTGTTGTGACATGTATTTGAATTTGATGGTTTTGCACAAGCAAGAGAACATTTTCTCCTGCAGTGAATCTGTAGAGCATTAGGCTTCATGCACACAGGACTAAAAAAACAGCCCAAAAACGTCAGTAGCTTATCAGGGATGTTTTCCGCATTTACCAGCGTTATATTACCACCGTTTTTTTTTCGCGTTTTTAAAGGGCCAGCATTTTTTTTTTTTTCCAATTGGTCTAAAATGTCCAAAAACTTTGGGGATTCACGTTTATGAGCATTTTGGGGCATTTGTGGACGTTTCTAAGCCTTTGAACGTTTTTACAGCTGAAAAACCTCCAAAAAAAACCCTCAGCTCTTGGGTTTTTTTTTACAGCTCAAAAACGTCCCTGCTAAAAACAGCTGATAACAGCCTGTGTGTGCATGAACACATAGGATAGCATGATGGGAGAGAAAAAAACATCCTGTGTGCATGAGGCCTTAGAGATGCGTTGGTGCATTGTGGACTTCAATAGCATATTACAGGCTGAGATGGCTAAATTTTCTGCAGTCCCCAGGCAAGTGTCCCAGTTGTTTTGAATAACTGCAAGCTATGTATCAATTCTCTGCTTGCTTGTTTTAGTGGGGATCCTTTACATGGCATTATAGGTATTAAATCATTCATTCATGCCTGTGGTTGGTTTTACAGTATGTCGGCGTGTTCTCCTGTCATATGGTGTTATTGAGGGCGGGTAGCACTGTGTGTCTGCACAGCTGTCAGGCTCCAACTAACAGAATCTGACTTGTATATAATGAATGCTCATAGCTTCTACCCTGTCTTATTTACATTGAAACTCAGCAGCCCTTATGTTCAAGGGAAGTCCAATAGAGGCTTTGTGACATGCTTCAGCTTCAAAGAACACCCACCATGTCATACATGCAGCATATTCACCCCCCCCCATAACCACACTTGAACTGAGTGTTAGATTACTAACATCTTTTCATATTTAGGGATTTGCAATTAAATCTTAAGTAAAGACAGGCTGTTACTGGAGCAGTATTCATCAGCCTCCCCCCCAATCAGTTCATGAGTCAGTGATTGCCATGTTTTTACAGGCCGCTTTTGCACTGATGCGTGCTGGAGGCTCAGCTCAGACTCCTGAAATTATTCAGTGGACTGTTTGTCTTACTGCAGGCTGTTTTCTGTGTCTGTGAACTTGAGTGCTGCTGGAAATATAACCGAGCCACAGCTATTTCTGTACCGTGGGCAGTCACATTACAGAGCTCTGCAATTAGGTTGTTGACGTGAAACCCGTGTAATAAATGGATACGTGCAGAAATAAATGGCTTGTCAGGAGCGGAGTGAGCGGCGGCTAATTTATATTGTTAATCTGGCCACTTTCATGTGGCTAATTTTTTCATTAGTCAACCACTGTAAGTTTAATGGATATAAATGTGATGAAGGCAAAGAAGTGTTTAGGTGTGTTGCTGCAGCTGACATTGTCCTTCAGTGTATGGGGTCTACCAATGGTTAAATAATGTGTTTTTGCTTTTTTAAACAAAAGAATCCTGTTCTTAAAACCGACCTGTGGCCATTTTCTTCCGCTGTTCTGCTTGGACTCAGACACAGAACAATCATGTTCTTCAAGCAGGCCTGTGGCCATATTCTTTCCCTATGTGGCCTACACACATCCACAATAATAGTTTTCTTCCAGTATTCATTGGGGGACACAGAAGACCTCACGGTATAAACTTTGCCTCTAGGACAGCCTTTCTCAGCCTTATTACCACAGAGGAACCCCTAAAATAATTTTCAGGTGTCAAGAAACCCCTGCAACAAATAGTGGTGGGGAGAATGCCCTCCTTTCACTAGTGGGGAGACTGCCACCCTTACAGACAACTAAAAAGATCTCTGGTGTCATACTGCTCGCTCTGCCAAATGCGTTGGCCCAAAAACTATGCAGGCACCATCAGGATCAGGTGGTCAGTCAACCTTGTAACTTCTGAAGGAATCCTAGGGTTTTGCTGACCCTTGTTTGAAAAATTACTAGTCTAGGAGGTTGAACAGTGGGAAAACTAAAAGACATGGCTTCTCATAGTGTCTCTACCCCTACACATATCAAGTCTCCTTGGCATGCAAAGTCACTGCCTGGGGTTCCTTTGCTTACCAAGTTCTTTGTATAGCAGATACTAGCTTGGCCATGATGTTTTACAGGTCGCTGTGCAAATCAGACACTCCATGACAATTTAGGGTTGCCTACTCCTATTTTAGGAACCGCTTTTTGATGTCTAGAAAGGGTAAATGCTGGGAGAAAATACGATTTTTGTATCCACTGTGCAATCTTTTCTCTGGTTTGAGGAACAGAGACTCAACCTATTTTTTTGTGTTACTCTGCTTATTTGGTATGTTGCCTTGGCTTAGAATGTGATTTTGCAAGGTTGTTTTATTGTCCTATTTTCTTATCTGCTTGCTTCTCCTTGGATTACTGAGGATGTGTTTGGGTTATAGCCACTAGGAAGGGTTCTGCAGTTTGATTTACTTAAGCCGGCCATAGACTGTTCGAATCTCAGCTGGTTGAGCAGGAACCAGCCAAGATTCAAATTAATGTACTGGCAGTCTGAATGTACCCAACTACATCAATCCACTAGGGTACAACTAGCCTGTTGGACTTTACTTGTGATTATTGCTAGCAGCCGTTATAGCCGCTAGCAATAATCACTGTGTTCTACATCAACCCATGTAAGTCTGACGGTCATGTAATTAAAC
>BLSH010042062.1:1329712-1341500 GCA_018402905.1 Glandirana rugosa | reverse complement strand
CGTTATAGCCGCTAGCAATAATCACTGTGTTCTCCCTGGGGTGATGGCTTTCCCCAACCCCCCCCCCCCCCAACCGGGGAGAACACAATTGCTCTGCAGAAGGGATTCCCTGACCGTGTTGATAGGTGAATACAGTGATTATCTTTCCTGCTACCTGTGGTTACAGGAAAGAAAATCTCTCCTTCTATGACTGGCTTTAGTGTCCAACCTCCTACAGGCAAGCTTTTTAGGGAAATTGTTCTGCTTTAACATGTCAAAGTAGAACTAAAGGCAGAACTTTTTTCATTTTGGATAGAGTAAAGTCTGGTACACATGTGCCAAAAATCAGTCGGTTCAGCAGGAACTGCCGACTTTCAGTCCTTGTCTGTTCTACAGAGGCCTGTTTAACAACTGGCTTCTGTCGAATGGTCATGCTGGGAAACCATCATTCGATCAACGCTCGCAGCCAACAACGGTCAGAATCCAATGTCTCAGAGGGAGAGATCACTGAATCAACATCACTTGTGTTGATGCAGCAACCTGTCAGTGTGCCTAACTTAAAGTGTATGTGGACTTTCACATTGCAAAACAACTTTCTAGAAATGAAAGGTAAAGTGTGTATGTGTGCGTACGTATGTAAATACCTATGCTTTTTGTTTTAAATCTTTTTATAAGTGATCACATAACCTTTGTACTCAGTTGCTTAAGAAGTTCAGTGACCTGGTGGTAGAGATGCTGTGGTACACTGCTCTTCCTGGAGAATGGCTTTGCAGGGGGGGGGTGTCAGCACACGTCTGATTATTGGAGGACAGGTGGGCTATTCTCCCAGCACAGCCAGAAAACACCACACTGGGATAGATGTGCTGTCATGCCTAGTGTGGTCAGTTCGAAGTGGTAAAGCAGGCGGACTGGCAGGATCACTAGGTATGTCCCACAAAAGAAGCAATGCAAAGAGAACAAGGTACTTTTAAACACAAGTACATGGTATAACAGATACCTATCAGGAATATGAAATGTTCGGGTTCCGTTAGTATATTCTTTAAGGAAGAGTTATAACCCTTATCAGTCTTTTTTGTCGTAGAGATTTCCCTTCACTTCCTGTCCATATCTGAAATAGAAATTGAGAGTAAATCCCTCTCAAGTGAAAGAATTTGTGTTACCAGAACTGTGTCCCAGTTGGAAGATTTCCAATTTGTTACTATTCTGGTGTCAACTCAGAATTGTGGATTTTCTTTTATTTTCACTGTTGATAGCAGTAGAAAAATAGATTAGAGAAATCTCTATAATAGGGCATAGAAAGTATTAAAAACTCATTTTTTTTATTACCTCTCTACCCTATCCAAAACTAAAAAAAAAATAAGTATTGCCTTTAGTTTACTTTAATGTTTCCAATGTGAGGTCTTCCATGTCATCACTCTGTATACACACTGATCGTCTTCCACCCATAGTTCAGCCAAGACCTCTGGAAAGTGGCTGTTACCGCATGTATGTACATTTACAATGGGACATGTTTGCTTGACAGTTTGTAATCGAAGTAGGCCCTGTGATCAGAAATGTCCAAAGAAATGCCTGTTCTTGTACAAGCAGCTTCTCCTTTAGCAAAAGTGAAGGATTTAAAGAATGTACTGTATGTGATGTGTGTTAGGTCCCCTCATAAATAATGTATTTCTTTGTAAATGAATGCTGCTAATAATAATCTAGTTCGGTTTTGGGTGGGTGTTTGATGGCTGACAAACCCATTCATTTTGCGTGGATGTTAGCAGATTGACATACTCATCAGTTTCTATGGAGATGCGATGAGGCTCGCCAACGTTGATGAGGAAGTCTTCTTCATCTGCAGGGAGAGTGAGATTCCTTGGTAGTGAAAATCTGACCAGTGGAGACCCCAAGAGGTGCCAAACACTAATGGCTCATACAGTTTACTGGATTTGTCTTGAGTCATAATTTAGACATCATCTTTGGGTGGACTGGCTAAATAATACCTACAGTATACTGAGAGCAATCTAGTTGCTGCCATTTCTGACCTGACAATGGTAGTTATCGGACTGTCATGCTTGTCCTATGATTTCAAAGGATAATTGTACTGAGATATATGTATGCTGCCATTGCAGAACTCTTGAAAAAGCTAGATGTCTGGCTTTTAAACTGGTCCAGAGTCACTGACCTGGAAGAAGAATGCAGATCAGGAGTGTCCTTGTTGGTTGAAAAACCAAATCTCAGCTTCCGCATTTACCTTGATACTGCCAACAAAGTGAAAAACTCCTAATTGCCTCACTTATTGTGCGTTAGTGACTCTGAGTGTTTTAAAACCATGGATTATGACGACAGTCAAGCAACTGGCTTTTTCAGATGGAGAGCATAGTAGAAGCCGTGTGTAGATTTCTAAAGTATGTAAGTTCAATGTAAATATCCCTGTATCTAATACTTAGGTGCTGGGCAGTTGTGGGTTACAGAGAAGCTCGCCAGTGACAGAGCATCACCATGAACTTTCATTATAATAATCATTGACATTGCTGATTTCCTGAGAATAATTTGTTTGCTTATAATATGCATGCTGGGTCGTATCTGTGGAAATGGCAAATTTTGCTTTCCTGCTAACCTCTTCCTCATTAGCAGCACATGTGAATGGCACCCTTGTCTCTATTCCATGATGATGATTGTTGTGTTATACTTTCAGCTGGCATACCTCGTTCAGTATTAAAAGACTGGAGGAAAGTGAAGAAACTCAAGCAGACTGGGGAATCCTTCCTGCAGGACGACTCTTGCTGCGAAATTGGGCCAAATATACAGAAATGCAGAGAATGTAGACTGATCCGCACCAAGAAGGGCGATGAGTCCACCCACTCTCCAGTTTTCTGCAGATTTTATTACTTCCGAAGGTAATACTGGGACCACTGGATTGTGCTCATTTTTTAATGTTTGATCGATCTCCTTCACTGTTGACTCCATATTTAACCACTTCAACACCAGGCCTATTTTTTGGACTTGGCGCTTATAAGATAAAACTTTTTTTTTTTTTTTTGCTATAAAATTACTTAAACCCCCCAAACATTATATATATATATATATATATATATATATATATATATATATATTTTTTTTTTTGCTAACACCCTAGAGAATAAAATGGCAGTCGTTGCAAAACTTTGCACCGTATTTGCGCAGCGGTCTTACAAGCGCAATTTTTTGTGAAAAAGTAAGACACCAGTAAAGTTAGCCCAATTCTTTTCCATACTGTGAAATATAATGTTACGTCGAGTAAATTGATACCCAACATGTCATGCTTTGAAATTGCGCCCGCTCACAGAATGGCGACAAACTTTGCAGCCTAAAAATCTCCATTGGTGACGTTTAAAATTTTCTACAGGTTACCAGTTTTGAGTTAGAGGAGCTCTAGTGCTAAAATTATTGCTCTCGCTTGAACGATCGCGGCAATACCTCACGTGTGGTTTGAACACCATTTTCATATGCGGCGCATATTTTACTTTTTATTTTTTAATTTTACACCCTTCTTTTTTTTAAAAAAAAAATTTGGATCACTTTTATTCCTATTACAAGAAATGTAAACATCCCTTGTAATAGAAAAAAGCATGCCAGGAACACTTAAATATGAGATCTGGGGTCAAAAAGGCGGCATCTTCCGCTCACTCGGCTTCCTGTGCAGGGGAGGAACAGACTTGATCATCTCCGCCGCTGCCGACGGTCCGGTAAGTGGCGGAGATGACGGGAAAGTGGCGGGGGGGGGGGCACCTCTCCCACCACCGATAAAAGCGATTAGGGAGTGACTGTGAGTAGGGAGCTTAGATTGTAAGCTCCTTGAGGACGGGGACTGATGTGAATGTACAATATATATGTAAAGCGCTGTGGAAATTGACGGCACTATATAAATACCTGTAATAAATTAAAAATAATAAGGGATGAGAATGGCACCAAAAGAACACTGGGGAACCCTTAAGTGCCTGTAAGCTGTCAATAAGGTAGGGAGTACATAAAAGATGCAAAGGAATATATAACATAAAAACAGAGATAAAAGCAATAAGTTAGTCCATATCAAGAGTCCATGTACATCCATAAATCAGAACTAAAAGTCCATGTGAAAGGATGCGACTCCAGTGGGATGGATCCGCACCTAGGGGCAGCTGCCTGAAGAGCAGAAGCGACTCTGTAGAAATAGGAGAAGGGGGAGAGACAGGAGCGCCAGACTGAAGTGGAGTATGCCATCAAGGAATTTATGAAAAACAAGCTAAATGCATACTCACGGGTGTGAATAAAAACAAGCACATCATAAGAAGTCCGGGCCCAGGGCCATGTCACTTGTTCCAGGGCCGTGGTCTTGCTGGGGGTGCGTATGCCGATGAGCAGATGGAAGCTGTGCTGTGGTGGAATGCACTGGGAGCAGGAAGTACCAGAACGTTCCGTGAACAGGAAGTGATGTTGATGCTGTATCAGGCCAATCCCATTAAAAATAAACCCTAGGGCCTCATGCACAAGGGCGTATTAGAGGCGTACAGGGTAAAATGCTGGCTTTTTTTGCCACGGCATGGTAGGCCATGTGCTGTACACTGATGCCCATAGACATTCCATGACCGAATTCCCTGCCACGGAAAATGCAACAATTTATGTTGTATGACTCTGATGTGCCCCTGTATATGAGCCCTTACATAGAACTTGTATTTGCCCGCTTTTGGTTTAACTATAACATTGAAAGCATTTTGCTTGTTTCAGAAATTCAGGGTGGACTTGTGCATACATCCTGTGTTATCTCAGGCAGCATAATTAACCATCCTAGATCTTGTTTTGGATTACAGAATAATTCGTGTATGTTGTAGAGAGGGAGGGTTTCGTTAAAGGGGTTGTAAACCTCAGACATGTAATATGAACAAAGCATATCACTCTATAGTGTGTACTCGTCTCTATCCAGAGCACTAAGTGTAATTTCTGTCCTCTGCCTCATCCCTCTCCTATAAGCTTGAGTCATTTCTGATGAGTTTTCCTGACACCAAGAGGAAAATGGTGACGGGAGGGCGCAGTCTATGATTGACATCCTCAGCTCTGTTGCTGTGTGGAAGTGGGTGCTAGGGGATGTAGGGAAAAGATGGCCGTAGATAAGCAGGTACAAGTGATATAGGATAATTAGTTTAATTTCTGTGTATCATCTTAGACCAGTCACTTTGTTGGGTATATGTAAAGGGTTTACAACCACTTTAAGCAAAAGACAGCTGTGCAGAGATCACACCACTTCCTCCATACAGAAGTGTGTAGTCCGCTCACAGCAGGACTAAGGAACTGAGTGCAAGTAAGTACACTTTTTGGCCGCTTTAATATTCTTACACAGCTTCATTGCCTTTGTTGCACCATTATCTTCATACAAGATCTTGAAGTGTCTGTTTACAGTCATAAGATCTTGCTTGAAGCCATGAATGCAATCTCCTAAAGCTCACTATGTTCACATAGAAGTGGTATTACCTAAACTTTAAACCCATTCCTTTCCTTGTTTCTGGTAGTTGCTGATCTGTAAAACTCTTAGGCCTCATACACACGGGCGTTTTATAATAAATAAGCAAAACGCCAGGTCCGACGGTTTTTTTAAAAATCGGCGTTTTTTGCGGCGTTTTGCATCGGCGTTAGTGAGCGTCGGCGTCAATAGGCGTTTTTTTAAAAAAAATCAGTCCTCTGCTATTTTTCAACCTAAAAACGCCGGCGTCAAAAAACGCTTGTTAACGCCGGTACGGCGTTAGCGGGCGTTAGCGAGCGTTAGTGAGCGTTTTGCCGATTGGCGTCAAAAAACGCCAAAACGCTACAGAACGCGATGGTCCCGCGTTCTAAAAACAGCTCACTAACGACGACGCCCTCTACTGCTCACTAACGCCGGCGTTTTTAGAAGGCCATTGAATAACATGGAGAGCTGCAAAAAACGCCTACAAACGCCGGCGTGCAAAACGCCCGTGTGTATGTGGCCTAACAGTCCAGTACTCAAGTGCATTAATTTAGAAGGCCTAAAGTCACTAGACAGAGTTTGCTGAAATAAAGCCAATTGCAATGTAAAGTGCCAATAACTGACAATAACACAAGACCTGATGCATAAGCTGTTTTAAATCTCCTTTTTAAATAATTGTTTGAAAAAAAAAAAAAGAAAAAAAAAGCTGGTTGCCCTTTAGGTTTGTGCCTGAAGATATTTGTGAAGTATAAGGTAGAGAGTTAACTATATACTTGCCTATTATACATGCTATTACACTTGTATTAAACTTGCCTGCCCCATGGATTTTTACATGTATCTGGTAATATTAAGAATACTCAAAAGGCACATTTTTATCCTCCTGTTTTTCTTTTTTTTTTTTTTTAATCATGTTCAGATGTTATTAAAGCCATACAGAGATCCAGTAAGTACATGCAAATGCCAAGGATACAGTGTTCTTTACATATATTACTGTAGAGCAGATCTTGTTCCCTAACTATGGGCAGATTGAATTCACTTCACAGATCAGGCCAGTGCGTCTCTTGTTACTGGAGTGAAAATGGGTTTTATCTGCCTAGAAATGGCTTGTTTACCTTAAAGGAAAAGAAGTCTTCATATTTTTTCAAACTGCAGTAGTTCTAGAATAGTACTCAGGCGAATTGTAACAAATATAAAGTGGGACAGAAATGGCTTGGCCATGTACACACAAGTTCTGCGAAGTATCCTAAAAGGAATGTGTCAGGTTATAGACATATGGGAGCTGTTAAGCCGACGACTAGTTAGAAGATGTCACGCTTTTCCTTGCCTCGTAAGTCAGACCTGGACCGCATATGCATGAAGCAAGGATGAACATGAGGGCCCAAACAATGCACACTCAAAAATGAATCCGCTGCTTTCATATTTCTGTTCTGGGCTGGTTACCTTCAAAGGTCAGTGGGACTTATATTGAAGTATCAACCACCTACCAAAATACTTACCTTCAGACCCGCTCATGAGTTCACCGTGCTGTCTTTCCTTGATGCCATGCAGCCTTTGCACAAAAAGTACCAGCCATGTCCAACTCCTACTATGCTTTTATTCCTCTCAGTCTGTCATTTCATTGGCTGGTCCTTATGACAACTTTTAGCTGTCCAACATAGTATTGGCTCCAGCCCAGAATGATTGGGCCTAGTGGCACACATGTGCAATAGGAGTCGGGCATGGTGGGGACTCTGTGGTATTGGGTAGGGCCACACAGTGAAGTACTCTGAAGCAGGGCTGAAGGTAAGTATTTTGGTAGGGGGAACATTTAAAGGACTTCTTTAGTAAATGTGAAGTTGTCCTTTTATAAAAAGAATTCTTAAAGCTCTATTATGCACTTGTGCTCCTTCAGAACTCGTATAGCTTTTGTAATTATATCAAATGTGTTTTTTTACATTAAGCCTAGTGCTGTTCTCAACTTGGAGCTTTTGTTGCTGAAAAGAAGTGAAAATGAACTTGTACAAGTATGGCCTGCATTCTAACCCTTAGTGCCTGTTTACACACGGGCGACTTGCGCTCTGACTTGAGTCGCCTCGAGTTGCCCCAAGTCTCTTGACATTCGAAATTTCATAGAAGTGAATGGGAGCTGTTTTAATGTACACTATAGAAGTCGCTCCGACTTCAGAAGAGGTTCCTAGGCTACTTCAATCCAACTTGTGGCCATAGGATTCAATAGAAGTTGCCTCCAAGTTGATATCCCCATCTACATGGAAGCGACTTTACAGTTAAAAGAATAGAATTTATCTTTAGGCAACCCCCTCCCTCCCTTCTCTGATTGGCCACAGGCAAAGTCTCCTGTCATAAGTCATGTTGTAAAGTCTCCTGAAGTCGCGCTGTCAGTCGCCTAACAAATTCCTCCCAAGTCGGATTGTCCCTGTGTGAATGTAGGCTTAGAATTAGGCTGTAATATGTATCATATTCTTTCGTAATGAGTAACTACCTTGCATTTAATCCCAACAAAAATTCATACTTGATTCATTAGACTCTGAAAATGCCAAACACCAAATACGAGATCTAAAATCTGCCAAGAGGATACAAGACATTTTTCAGAGTGGAGATCCCAGGGACACCATTCTATAGTCTCTAATACAGTTTGTTCTTGTGTGTTACAGGTTATCATTCAGTAAGAATGGGATTGTTAGAATAGATGGATTCTCATCTCCTGACCAGTATGACGAGGAAGCACTGAGCTTATGGACACATGAGAACTATGAAGATGATGATTTTGATCTGGATTCCATAAAATACATCTTGGGTTACATCGGAGATAAGTTCTGTCAGATGGTGACATCTGAAAAAGCTGCTATGTCCTGGGTGAAAAAAGATGGTAAGTTCTGTCAGATGGTGACATCTGAAAAAGCTGCTATGTCCTGGGTGAAAAAAGATGGTACGCCAGTCTGGCATGCCTTCGGACTAAACGTGACCCGTAATTATAGGCCAAGTTTAATTTCTCTATAAATAGTGTGTGGGAACTGTCTGCGCTTGAGGGTAAAACAAGTGTTAATGCAAAGCACAATTTTGCAACTTTGACATGTGTTCGTACACGCAACCATACATATCACAACTACCTTGTGCATCCAGGTGGATTATACCTTGTTTTTTTGCAGGACAAATTGTGTTTTCATTTTGTGGTAAATAGTGCTGGATATCTCCTGATTTTATTTTATTATCAAAGAAAAACTGTCCCAAAAGTAAAAAAAAATTTTTTTACGTTTAGCTGTATTTCTTTTTACTACCATAACCTACTACTAAATATAACAACCCAAAATACATTCTCCTGTTCTAGATAATCACAATGATACCACATATGTGTAGGTTTGTTTGTACCTGTAGTACAGCCCAGAAACTATAGTGCACATTTTATTTTTATCCTACCTAAAACACATGAACTGATACTAATTAAAAAAAAAGAAATCCTGCCCAAAATATACTGCCCTTGATCTTTGTCCCAAACACTGTCACTGACCTAGATCAAACATTGATCTAGGTATTTTTCCCTGTATTTTTTAATTTAGTGTTTTTTTGTTTTTTTTTTTACACCCAGTTTGTTTTGCTCTGCAAAGAGAGACAGAGATACAATGTATCTTTCCTCTCAATTCACAGAGAGAGAAACACGGGCTATCACAGTGATAAGGTGAGTTCTGGCCAATCGTTAGTACGCAACCTGGGGCTCCCGCTGAGAGTTCGTTCTATGTGCTGGGAGCGTGCTGTGCAGTGTGCTCCCAGTACAAAGATATACACATATATGCGGCCCCACGGAAACCAGCCCAGTCCAATAAAGCCGCATATATGCATACTTGTCGTAAAGTGGTTAAATGAGCTGAGATGATGAATGGGGCTTAACTTAGGTTAATAATATGGAGTAAAAAGAATGTCTCAATAAATATAGTCGTAGAATTGAAAGGTACTAAACAAAAACACTGAGCCATATGCATAAAAGTGCCTGAAATGGCCTGTATTTCTATATCCCAATCTCACTTTCATTTCCTATCTTGCCTACAAATATGAAGGGCTTGTTCACACAATGACTGTCCGCACATGTTCAGTGTGAACAGGTCACACAGAAAACCATTTTATTAACTTATTAGTGGACGCCAGTGGTTAACACTCTTTATACAGTTATTCTTTAACCACTTCAGCCCTGAAAGGTTTACTCCCCTTCATGACCAGTCTGTTTTTTGCTATACAGCACTGGGTTACTTTAACTGACAATTGCGTGATCTTGTCACACTGTACAAAAAAATTGATGACTTTTTTACACAAATAGAGCTTTCTTTTGGTGGTATTTCATCACCTCTGCGGTTTTTATTTTTGTGCTATAAACAAAAAAAGAGCGACAATTTTGAAGGAAAAAAGAAAACATTTTTTACTTTATCTTATAAAAGAGATCCAATAAACAATATATTTCTTCATCAGTTTAGGCCAATGTGTATTCTGCTACATATTTTCAGTAAAAAGAATCCCAATAAGCGTATATTAGTTTGCACAAAAGTTATAGCGTCTACAAACTAGGGGATATTTTTATTTTTACTAGTAAAGGCGGCAATCCAGTGATTTTTAGCAAAACTGTGACATTGCAGTGGACAAAACGGACACCTGACACTTTTTGAGGACCAGTGACACTAATACAGTGATCAGTGCTAAATATGCACTGTAATTGTACTAATGACACAGACAAGAAAGGGGTTAACAGCATAGGCATCAAAGGGTTAAGTGTGCTCCTAGGGAGTGCATTCTATCTGTGGGGGGAGTGCTGTGATTGGAGGAACACAGAGATCCACGTTTCTGCTTAACAGAAACACAAGATCTCCATCTTCCTCCATCACAGAACAGCAGTCTGCCTTGTTTACATAGGCAGACCGCTGTTCTGCCTCACCTGTAAACGATCGCGGGTGGACGGCAGCTGCTGGACCCCCTTATTGGCTTCTGCTGTGTCCAATTACCCAGACCCACTGGACGAAATCTCATACCTGTACGTGATTTTGTGCAGAAGGGCCGTTGCCCTGCCCCAGTATATCTTTGTGGTTAAGTAAACCTTTAAAATACTTGTCTTCGTCCCCATTTCCTCACTCTCTCTTCATGGATGTTTAAAAACCCTGCTCCAATACTTCTGCGTTACTTCCTGAACAAACTTTAGGTAATGACACAGGAAGGAGTTGACCAGCTTGAGGGTAGATGATGCAGGGTGTGTGCTAAGCTATGTAAACAAGGCAGACCGCTGTTCTGTGAAGGAGGGAGATGGAGATCTTGTGTTTCTGCTAAGCAGAAACATGGATCTCTGTGTTTATCCAGTCACAGCATTACCCCCACAGTTAGAGCAGAGTTTTTAAACATCCATGAGGTAAGCGTGGGTAGAATAAATGGAAAGCTGTTTAATTTATGCAAAAGCACATTAATGCTATAGTGGTACATAGGGGAGCTGGAATTTAGGGAAAAATGGTGAACTTAGCTTTTAAGTGTCTCTTTACCTGGTTCAATGCAGTACAGGAAATCCTGCGATCCATGCATGTTTCCTGCACCGTGTTCAAATGCACTGCCCTTGCGATCAAGTTGCCGTGCGGTTCCGAAATTGGTGCGCCACACTGAATCGCATGTGAATTGAACAGGAATGTGGTCTGTTTCCTGGGCAATTCACATGCTGCTCATAGTAGTGTGACATGGGGCTTAGTGCTTAAAAACCTTGTTTCTATGTATAAACATGCTTGCCTCCAGAATTTTTCCTGAGCCTCTCCCATCCTGTGGAACACCTTGCCCCAGTCTGTCCAACTATCTCCTTCTCTGTTTGCTTTTAGACTATCCCTGAAAACCCATCTCTCCAGAAGAGCCTATCCTGCCCCCACCTAAAAACTGTACTTTTATTTTCTCCATCATCTCTTCCCCCACAGCTATTCCTTTTTGTATCACTTGAGCCTCCCTCCTAGATTGTAAGCTCTAATGAGCAGGGCCCCCTGAATCCTCCTGTATTGTAACTGTACTGTCTGCCCTCACTGCACAAACTGTGAGCACTATATAAATCCTGTATAATAATAATAATTTATGTGCACAGAGGACAGCCATTATTCGTTACATATGCAGACTCTGCTTCCTGCAACGATTGTCTTACAGTGCAAGTGTATACTTTGACTTGCTCCTTCTCACATTGCAAGTCTGAGTCACGTCTAAGATAGAGATGAAGTCATTGCTGATATAAAGCTTCAGGGGCGATCAACCCCACTATTGCTTCATTATGGCTGACTGATGAAGCATAGGAGGAGAATCTTCTCAGATCTTGACATGGTAAGGAGGAGTGGGCACCTAAACCTCCTTTTTTTTTTTTTTTTTTTTTTTTTTTTT
>BLSH010042062.1:1284734-1317992 GCA_018402905.1 Glandirana rugosa | reverse complement strand
GCTGACGTCTGCCGGAGAGGAGAAAGGCAGGCAGCTGGCTGGGCGGTAACGAGCGAGACACCACGGTATGACAAGACATCCGGGCGTTTCACAAATAGGAGACTTGTCAGGCGACTTGAGTCACCTGACAAGTCGCCTCCATGCAAATTGGAACTGTTCCAAGTCTGAGCGACTCAAGTTGACCTGATAATCGTAATCGAATCGTGAGGCCAGTGAAGATGCGTACCCCTAGTTAATAGGTACCCAGTGGAGTATATATTTCTTAGTTATACTTTTATTTGGGCTTCTTGGTGCTTCTTGTTCATGTTTTTTGAAACTTTGATGCATGAGATTGATATTTGACTTTGATCCAAGCTCATAAGTACTGATGGATGGTGGCATTACATGTGATCCAGATTCCGGGCTAGGTTTGTCATCCTCATCTGCCTTTGCTATCTAATAAATCGGTGACCCAGTACAAAGCATACAGCCAGTGAACGCAGAGAACCAAGCTCATACTCTGTTTACTTGTCCCAGGTCTGCAATGTATTAGGTAGTAAGGCCAAAGTACAAATCAGCATTGTAGGCTCTGTAATTCTGTCCTCAAATTAGTTACCTTTTAAAGTGGTTGTAAACTCTCTTAAAGATATTTAAAAAAAAAACAACCTGCAAGACAAAGGCATAATGGGCTAGTATGCATTGCATACTAGCTCATTATGGAATACTTACCTTGGAACTAAGCTGTTGCAGTGGTCCCCGAACAGCGCTGTGACCGGCGACATGCTTCTTCCAGGTTCGGTGGCTCCGGCCAATCACAGCACGGGCTCCAGCGCTGTGATTAACCGGAGCCACGCTGACGTCACTCCCACGCATGCGTGCGGGAGTGGCACATGTAGGCTACTTTCACACTAAGGCGCATTACAGGCGCTATTTAGCACATGCGGATACAGTGAATATCTCCTAAACGGTGCAAGTTTAGGAGATATTCACGGCTTACCTGTAGGATGTCGTCCTGTCTCAGTGGTTATAATAGGTTGATGCCTGCACCCACAAGTATCGTTCTTTCTCTTTCGTTCATTGACGGATGCAGCATCTCTTCATTACGCCTGGGGTTATGCCACCTTTCACTAGTAGTGGACTAGGCAGAACTTCAGTTCAGCTAAAAAGCAGACACAGCCCCTCCCAGGGGATGGTCCTCCTTGGTATAACCCCCCCACCAGCAGGGTTGCCAACCGCCAGTAAATTTACTGACAGTTTGTAAAAATCAGTGATTTTTACAACTGTCTATGAATATCAGGGTCTGATAATTTGTCATGCTGTGCTGATTTTTTAAGTGTAAACCGGGCAAACTACTTGATATGGGTATTGCCAGTGTTTCCACGTTGTGTTTGAATATCAACCTTATTTTTTTAATGGGAGTTCTGTTATTTTTCAGGTTGCCATTAAAAAATGTCTCTGCCAGTAAATTTTCCATGTTTTGCCAGTAAAAAATGCTGCAGGAGGTTGGCAACACTGCCCACCAGCCAGCTCAGCCTTCAGTCTTTTCTGCCTAGTGCAAGGAGTTGGACAGGCCCCATGCTGGGACCTGTGGTTCCACGATCTTTTCTTTTTTAAAAAAGGGAAGTTTTTCTTTCTTCTGATGAAGACTGCAATCAAGTAGCCGGCTGGGTGATCTAGATCCAGGGAGTCTCAAAGCTCGGCGAACGGACCGAGCCGACCTATGCTCTGCGCTGGGTTGACGGGTTGACCGTGTCAGGCCCCGTTCCGTGCAGGGCGGCCTGCGGGTTAAATGTCCCGCCAGCACGCTTAAGACCGGGCGTTCAGGTCCGCGTCACGGGTGTCGCTCGGCCGGCAGCTCCCCCTGTAGGAATAGACAGGGAGGCAGGTCTGTCTCGGGTGGGATACCCACTCCACCCATCTGGATGGGTAAGTACTCCCCTGCGGGGGGAGCTGGTGGGTTTGCCTGGCAGTGCTCCCTTCTCTATCCCTATCCCCCCCCCTTGTGTGGCGGTCGGCGCCATTTTTCTTTGGCCCGGCTGCCACTTTGCCGAAGCCGGCCACATGTTTCCATGCGGCCGCTATTTTACGGCAGTCGCCCGCTCGTTTGGGCCTCTAGTGTGCACGGCGGCCATTTTTGGTTGGTCGGCTGTGCATTAAAGGCTATGGCTGGAGGGGTGGGCGGTCCCTGAGCGCTTCCTGGTCCAAAAGCACATGTGAAGACGCTGGGAACTGCAGCAGCAACGCTTTGGCGGTTTGTACAGGCAAACTCAGTAGCTTGAGCAGCGCTTCTCCTGGGGCTGGGTGCAGGCTACGGTTTAGTCCTCCTGGGTGTAACTGCAGGGGTCCCTGTCCGGTGTGCCTGGGGTGGGGGGGGGGGCCTATTTCTGGTGCCTAGGCCTCTATTGGGTGGCGTGTGTGTCCGGTGTGGGTGGCGCAAGGGCGGCTGAAGCTAGCGCTTCTGCGGCAGGGACCTCCGCTGTGGCTGAGGGTGTGCTGGGACCTGTGGTGCCTCTGGCTACTCTGACTCAGGTCCTGGAGTCCTTTATTACCCTGGCAGAGTTGGGCCGTGACCGCAGAGCAGACAAGAGACGGCCGCCTCCTCCTTCCCCTTCATCCGGGGATTCGGACCTTGAGGGGGGGTCCACCAGAACGGGGACCCCCCTCGAGTTGTCGGATGGGGAGCTCTGGGATTCCTCTGATGGGGAGGAAAATTTGTCAGGCACCATTGCGCATGAAAGGGCTTTGGTGGGCTCCTTAATCTCATCTGTTCATGAGACGCTAAAGCTGGGGACAGCGGGTGACTCGCAAGAGACAGCTGTGGTCTTTGGATCGCATAGGCCGGTCCGCACCCCTAAGGTGTTTCCTTATATACCTTTCTTTGATCAGTTTGTGTACAAAGAGTGGCAGCGGCCGCAGAGCTCTCTGCCTCTACCAAGACGGTTTGCTGTACGTTATCCTTTTGAGGACAGTATGACGCAGAAATGGATCTGCCCCAAGGTAGATCCCCCTTGTCTCCCGCCTGAGCAAGGCGTCCACTATTCCGGTGGAGGGCACGCCGTCTGTTAAGGATCCGGCTGACAGGAGGCCTTGCCATGCGACTGGCGCTAGCGTCGGCACTTGTGGCACAAGCTCTGACGGAATGGCTGTGGTGTTGCATCGTGATTTGAGCAAGGCGCATGTCCCGTCTGAAACCGTGGAGCTGGCTGAACAGCTCACCCAGGGGCTCAGGTATCTCTGTGATGCGACCCTGGACATAGCTCCCATACTGTCAAAACTGTCCGCCTTCGCAGTAGTGATCAGGCGTGTACTCTGGTTGAAGTGCTGGTCTGGGGATCAGGCGTCGAAGAAGGCGCTTACTGACTTGCCTTTTCAGGGAGGGCGCCTCTTCAGCGTTTCTCTGGATGAGATGAAAGATGAGAGTACCTTTCTCCCCGAGCCTAAGAGGGGTAAGGCGCCTCGTCGCAGGCCGGGCCCCTCGTTTTCTGGTCAGAAAAAGTTTTTTGTGCCCCCCCCCGTTCGGCAGGCAAGGGTGCTAAGCCCTCCAAGGCTGCTGCAGGAGGTCAGAAGCGACCGTGGCAGCATAAGCAAGAGAAGTCGGATGGGAAGCCCTCCTCCGCATGATGGGTTCCCCCCGCCCTTCGCTCGGGTGGGGGGTCGCCTGCTGGAGTTCGCTGCACAATGGACCTCTCGCATTTCAGATTCCTGGGTGTGCGAGGTGGTCTCTGCGGGGTACAAGATAGAATTCTGTGCCATGCCTCCAGACAGGTTCTTTGCCTCCAATCTGAGGCTTCCCCCAGGGCGACAGTTGGCCCTGCTGGGGGCCGTGCAGGATCTGCTCTACAAGGGGGTGGTTGTGCCAGTGCCGGCCACGGAACGTTTCCATGGTTTTTACTCCAACCTGTTTGTGGTCCCAAAGAAGGATGGGGTCAGGCCCATCCTGGATCTGAAGGCTCTCAACATTTATTTTCGGGCGCGGAAATTCAGGATGGAGCCAGTCCGCTCGGTGGTAGCGGCCCCTCGGCAGGGGGACTTGCTAGCATCCTTGGATATCAAGGATGCTCTGCATGTCCCCATCTGTGCCTCACACCAAAGTTTTCTACATTTCACGGTGGGCGATCACCACTACCAGTTTGTAGCCTTGCCATTCAGCCTGGCCTCGGCCCCCCGGGTTTTCACCAAGCTCCTGGCCCCGGTGTTGGCTCTATTGCAGCAGAGGGGCATTGCAGTTCTGGCATATCTGGACGACCTGATTCAGCTCTGAGGGACAACATAGCCATCACACTGCACACCCTGCAGGAGTTAGGATGGGTGATTAATCGGACGAAGTCGGTGTTGACTCCGTCACACCGCCTGGAGTACCTGGGTTTGACCTTTGACTCGGTCAGGGCAAGAGTTTTTTTTCCTTCAGGAAAACTGCAGACGCTGCAGCAGGCGGTGAGGTCTCTTCTGTCAGAGAAGTGGCCCTCTCTGAGATTTTGCATGCGGGTCCTGGGGCTCATGGTGTCCACCTTCGAGGCGGTTCCGTATACCCGGTCCCTGCAGCTCTTGCTTCTACTTCGGTGGGACAAATCTCCTCTATCCTTGGATCACCTGGTCAAGCTGGACCGTGAGGCCAGGTCCTCTAATTTGGTGGTTAAGGGCCTTGGCCCTGAAGGAGGGGAAGTCCTTCCTCCCCATGATGTGGTCCGTAGTGACCACAGATGCCAGTCTAAGCAGCTGGGGGGGGGGGGGGGGAGGTTGTCAACCCAGGGTCGTTGGTCTCGGGAGGAAAGTCGGCTCCCGATCAAAGTACTGGAACTTCGGGCCATCAGGCATTGCCTCTCCCATTGGTCGGGAAGGCTGCGAGGGCGCCCCGTCAGAGTCCAGTCTGGCAATGCCACGGCCGTGACATATGTGAACCATCAGGGCGGAACGAGAAGCTCGACGGCAGCATTAGAGGTGGCTCACATTCTGCGGTGGGCAGAGCTTCATGTGCCGGCTCTCTCCGCCTTGTACATTCCGGGCATAGAAGATTGGCAAGCGGATTACCTCTGTCGACAGAGGTTGGATCAGGGAGAGTGGTCCCTGCATCCGGATGTGTTCCGACAACTTTGCCAAAAATGAGGCGCTCCAGATGTAGATCTACTGGCGTCCCGGCTCAATCGAAAAGGTTCAGACCTTCGTGAGCAGAGCAAGGGATCATCTGGCGGACGCCCTTGTAGCTCCGTGGAGCCAGTATCGGCTCAAATATGCTTTTCCCCCTCTCAAACTGATTCTGCATCTGTTGCGCAGCATAGAGGTGGAGGGGATTCCAACCATTCTGTTGGCTCCGGATTGGCCTCGGCGCCCATGGTACGCCGACGTGGTGCGGATGGTGGTGTATACTCCCTGGCGTCTCCTGCTTCGCGAGGACCTTCTGTCCCAGGGCCCCATCTTGCACCCTGCTTTGACGGCCTGGCTATTGAATCCCAGGTCTTGAGAGATCGGGGGTCTCCGCTTCGGTGATTCCCACCATGCTCAAGGCACATAAGTGCACTTCTAGGAAGATATACCATCGCACCTGGAGAGCGTATATCGCCTGGTGCGAAGGGGTGGGGGGGGGTGTCCCGGGTGCTAGCTTTTCTTCAGCAAGGCCTGGACCATAAACTGGCGTTGAGCACTATCAAGGGTCAGGTTTCTGTCTTGGCTATCTTTTTTCACCGTCCTTTGGCGACACATTCGTTGATTCGCACCTTTATTCAGGGGGTCCGACATGTCGCTCCCAGGTGCGTACACCTTTGGCGCCTTGGGACCTCAATCTGGTACTTTCTGGGCTTCAGAAGCCTCCCTTTTGAAAATATCAGGGAAATTTCCTTACAACTGCTTTTGCGGAAGGTGGGTCTGAAGTGTAGGTCTCCATATCTGGTCCTACACAAGGATAAGGCGGTTTTGCGCCTGTCGCCTTCCTTCTTGCCGAAGGTGGTATCTTCTTTTCACAGTAATGAGGACATTGTCCTTCCTTCGCTATGTCCGTGCCTGTCCCATCCTAAGGAGATTGCCTTGCATTCCTTGGATGTGGTTAGGGCTTTGCGGGTGTACCTGGCGACCACGGCCTCTTTTCGGAGGTCGAATGTGCTCTTTGTCATGGTGGATGGACCACACAAGTGCTTGGCGGCCTCTTCGGCCTCCAATTCTCGATGGATTCGACAGACAGTGACCCGTGCGTATGACTTGCGGGGTCTCGAGCCCCCCTTTCTGGTCACTGCTCACTCTACCAGGGTGATTAGCACTTCCTGGGCTTTCCGACATCAGGCATCGGTTTCTCAAGTGTGCAGAGCGGCTACATGGTCCTCAGTGCACACCTTGTAAGTTTTACAAGGTTGATGTTTCAGCATCTTCGGATGCTGCTTTTGGCCGCAAGGTTTTGCAGGTCGCTCTGTGAGGTTCCTCCAAATCTTTGTGAAGAGTGCCCCGGTTGGGTGGAATTTTGTTTTTGCATTACCCACCCCTCTTTTGACACAGCTTTGGGAAGTCCCCAGGCATAATGAAGAGATGCTGCATCCGTCAATGAACGATTTCTCTGAGTTCATTGACGGATGCAGCACCCACCCCTTTGTTTGGTTCGAGCTTTCACTACTTGTTACGGACTGGAGGCTGAGCTGGCTGGTGGGGGGGGGGGGGTTATACCAAGGAGGACCGCCCCCTGGGAGGGGCTGTGTCTGCTTTTTAGCTGAACTGAAGTTCTGCCTAGTCCACTCCTAGTGAAAGGTGGCATAACCCCAGGCATAATGAAGAGATGCTGCATCCGTCAATGAACTCGGAGAAAAGGATTTTACGGTGAGTTAAAAAATCCTATTTTTCAGCTGGCAATTCCCTGCACTGTGAGAACAATCATAGCGACAGTTTAGTTATTTCTGGGTTCTTCTTTACCTCCTCGATTCAGTGTTGTGCCTTAGGAGTCGTCTTGGCTGGACACCCACTTCTAGGAAGAGTAGCCACCGTACTAAATGGTCTCTATAAACTATTTGTCTGTCGACTTGATGGATACCTAAACACTTTGAGATTGCTTTGTTTCCTTTTCCAGCCTTATGCAGATCAACTACTCTTGAACGCATGTCTTCAGAGCTCCTTTTTGCGAGGCATGGTTCACAATAGCTGCTGTTATGAACAGCAATTTTAAAAAGTTTGAATGTCTTTTACCAATCAAAGTAGCTCTAAACCACACCTCCAAACTCATTTCATTGATTGCACTCCAGGTGTGCAAACTACTGACTCCAGTTAGCTTTCAATGAAGTAACTGGGCATTGGGTTCACTTTTCCCCCCCATCACTATGAATGTTTAAAAGGGATAAGTTCACTTTTTGAACATGTTCCATGTTCCATCCATATTTAGGCTTGAACATGTAACCTGTACCAGTTCCTGCCACCTCTCCCCGATTCCACTTGCCTTTTGACAGCGGGTGGGGGTTCTTCTCCCTGCACCTGCAGTCACTTTTTGAAGAGTTTCCTGTGCATTAATGAACTACAAGTACTGTCAGCCACCACGTTAGTTTGCTAGTTGTTCACGTTGACCTTTCAGGGCGCTGATGTTCACTTTTGTAGTTCATTCACAAGCCCTGCAGCTTTCAAGCTGATAGCCCATATGGATGTATGCTACAGGGCTTGTCTACAGAAGTCTGACATTGCACCCATGATCTACTCATCGCGGGTGCAATGCTTTCCAGGCTCCTGCAAGGAAAAAAATGATGTGCATTTTTTTCTGCAAAAATATGTACATTTATTATTTTTTTCTGTAAGGTGAACTTATCCTTTTAATGGGTGTTCAACATAGACAAAGAAGAGTGTTATCAGCTAAAGCACATTGTATTTTTCTATTGCTGTGACTTAGATGAGGATCAGATCACATTTTATGGAAACTTACTGCAGAAAACCAGATATTTCCAGGGGATACACATACTTTGTTTTGCCACTGTATATAGTTGGATTTCTTGCCTTTAAAATAAACACAAGATAACATCTTGCCACCCTATATTCATCCTGATTAGATGTAGTTCATCTTAAACTCACAGACTCCTGCATAAATAGGAAGCTCACTAATATAATTTTGGCCAAGCAATCAAATTGGGATAAAAGAATTCAATCAGGAACACTACTATCCCTGTATAAAAAAAAAAAAAAAAAAAAAAAGTTTCATACAAGGGCATATAAATTGGCATGGGTAAATTACTGCAGAAAAACAGTTAGGTCCAAGGGGTTCACATACTTTTTATTGCCACTGTAACAGCCTGAATCAGCGTGGCCATCTAGACAGGTATAGGTGTATATTTAGGTGTGATTTTCAGATGAGTCATCTACGGGAATTTTTCATTAAACAGCTGATTCAGTTTAAAGTAAACAGAGGTGATAATTATTCATCCTCATAAACATGCCTGCGGATTAAAGAGGATTTTGACAAACCCAAAGCGGATATGCTACATCTCAGCAAATAATACATTTGCCACAGAAGCGCTAACCTGTTTTACAGTGCAAGTTTACTTCCTCAAATATGTAAATTAAACTCAAAGTGCTAAAAATACAAATTCTTCAAATCTGCAGTCTGGGCATGTGGCTTCAGAAGACAGTCGCTATCTGTCTGAGAGGAGCAGTCTCTCTGCATCGATCTAACATGCCTCCTGCTGAGTCAGAGCTAGAAGTAGGCAAACTCACACTCCTTGCTAATTGCCTATCCCTAGCTCTGACTCTACACTGAAGTGTATAGGACGGGTTCTCTTACACAGCAGCAGTCCTCTCTGCAACCTCCTTCCCAACCATTACCTTGGCAAAAGGTGCTTCAGATTATTTACCAACCATAATAATAAAGTACGACTTGCAGAATTTGTTTTCTAAATTGCAGATTTTGTTTCTAATTGACACCCTGAGCTTTGATTAATTTTTGCGGATGGTACAGTTAATCTGTTCTTTAGTGAGTATGGGCCCCCAGAGCTCTTGTTATAATATGCCAGCATGCACAGCATACTTGCTAATTATGGCACAGTTCTCTTCTAATCTGCTCTTCTCCACCAGTTTGATGCCTGCACACTTCATGACAATGTTGCTACTGCCGCCATCTTCTCCCAGTCATTTCTGGGTTTGGAGCCTTCTGTCTTCAGCATTAGCAAGCTACCAATGACTCTGCTTCCTTGCGCGTGCACAAACGTTAGTGTCCCATCACCCGTCTCTTCTGAAATAGTCTCTTCTGCCCTAAAATCATACCTGCTAACAAAGTCATCCCATTTTAAGCTGCTATGCTTTTTACAACCTTTAAAAATGTTTCTGGCTAAATAAAACAACAATTTTAATAGTTAACCAAACCTAGTTGTTGGACTCCATCCAGGGTCCCAAGCAGGAGACTAAATTCCCTTTTATTAACAAAAAGTTACTTGGGAACACTCAGAACATTTTATTTACATTTCCTTAAAACTTTCCATGGTCCAGGTAGTGTCTGTGCTTTAACAGATTACTGTGGGGATTAAATATTTCACAAATATCTGTTTCCAGAAAGCATTAACTGTTAGGCCAGGTTTATGTAAAGGTAATTTTCCAATAATCTTGAGCACTTAACATGAATCATTAGAAAATCTTTGTGCAGCGATCATTTCTCTTTCTCCATAGAAAAGGGAACAGTCCTCGCCATACACTGGTGCATCTTCCATATTGAGGTGAGAGGGGGTCACAGTGTTGCAAAGCTCTCACTTCCCATGTTCTTGGTAGCAGTTACTTCCTTGCAAGCAAACATTTTTTGAGCTTTTTACTATTGCGATTGCAAAAAATTTCCTAAATCTAACTTATCTTCACCAGTTGTGCAAGTCTTGCAGACAACCTCACATTTGCTCAGGGTAAAGTAGAAGGAAAAGCAAAACACTAAAACGTCTTTACATTTTGCCTCCCAATTTCTCTGCATTTAGCACATATAGTTATTCTAAGTTTCAAAGTAATCTTTTTTTCTTTCTATGTGGTCATGTGCCCCAAAAAGCTCTAGTGAGTGTTTCCCTATGTAGGGCTGACAGCTCTGCTGAATCCCATACAACATGACATCATCCCACCATCGTCTATGGTTCCAGGGTACAGTTTTTGCCCGCCAGCCACGTAGACAGACAAACTTGCTGGAGCGTTGTGGTCACATGACCATATAGAAAAAAAAGTATATGCTTTGTCGTTTAGTAGCGTGTGTATGCATCGAACACAAAGCAATAGGGAAGCAACATTTCAAAGATACGTTTGTGTTTTGCCTTTCTACTTTAAGGAATAGGTATCTCAGCACAGCCCTGCATTTTAAGACTTGCTTGTATTTAAAGTTCTACAACCCTTTAAAGGAAAGCCTGTGTTCCCTACCATGGAATGCAAGACTTGACTTTTCTGTCACCCAGGGGACACCGAACAGTGCTAATGAAGAAGATCTGGGAAAGAAATGCATTCATCACAAAACTGGTTCCTATGGCATAGAAAAAGAGCAACATCTCTTCTAAATCATCCCCTAAATAAGCTTGACATTTGTAGAAAAGTGCTGCTGAGCGTTTTTTTGTTCTGAAATTTGCTGAACTCAGCTATTCAAAGTAAAAGTACTTTACATTTCACCTACTGTTATCAATTTAGTGGCGTGCTTGCAAGCGGGTGCAGAGCTTTTAAATCATGCAAGTCCTTTTGTGTTATGGAAAACTGCTGTTATTTTTTTTAAGATGTTGGAAAGGTAATGGCTGGAGTTCATGGAGCACTGACAAAAGTTACAAAATAGAAAGCAGACCTTTGTACTGTTCTTGTATATAATTTATATCGCTCTGGATCTGGAACCCATTGCATACTTATGAGACTTTGCTATAGCTACATGTTTTCTGCTCCATGTATTTTGATGATATGCCTTTTATTAGTGGACTAGTGAAGGGAGTATGTTTTCATTATTGTTTCCACTTACTGACAGTGTACAGCCTTTTTCTCTGCAGGGGTGAGCAATTACAAGGGCGCCATATGAGACATACATTGTCAATGTATCCAACTTTTTTTTTTTTTTTTTATTGCTGGATGTCCATATAGGATTGTCTTTTGTTATGATGCTTTGCTGTAATGCCAACCTGTCAGGATAAAATTCTGGGAGCTATCATTAAGACGGTGCAGGCACTGGTATGGATCTGTCATTCTTATCTTTTATAGGGAACTTGTCATGAGAGAATAATGGAGGCTGCCATTCATTGCTAAACTAAGACCTTCATATACAGACACATTGTTTCATGATATGGCAAATTGTCCGATAATTGCTCCATTCATGTCATGTAGGTCTGGACACAATGTCTGGTTTGTTAAGGCTGGTACACATGGGCCGAATATCAACCGACTCGACAGAAACCAGCCAACATTGGTCCAGCGTGTACAGCAGCCTCTTTGACAGAAGCTGGCCTAACATCTGGCTTCTGTCGAATGGGCATGCTGGGAAACCAGCAGCCAACTGGCATCCGATCAGCGTTGGCAAGCAATGGCTGAGAGAGTTGACAGGTTCCGATCAGCGATGGCAGCCAATGGCTGTGAGAGCTGATCGGTGTGTGGGGGGGGGGGGGGATCTGGTGTTGGGGGGAGGGGATCAGGGGCAGTTCCCCTGTCAGAACACACAAGCAGCTCCTCAGTTTTTTGTTTTTGTTTTTTTTCCCCCCTTGAGCCCGCTGGGTTGAATGAAAAAAGAACTATCTGTGTGTACCAGGCTTTAGCTTGTTTATCTGTATTGAATGTTAACAGTGAAAGCATTGTTAACTAGTGATGGTGGCATTGCACTATGCTGAATTTTGGATGTTTCTGGGAAATGTCAATATTTTGGTTCTAAATTTAATCCCAAATTATTTGGCCAGCTTTAGCTCCTTTGACTATAGGGTATTGGCCTGGTGGCACCATGGCAGGTGTGCACACATGTCTGTGAAATTACGGGAGTCACACAAGGAACTTGGATGGGGGGTGAACAGGACACATCAGTTTTTAAAGTATCCAGGGCTTTTTTGCCTTTATGGTATGATCTGATAAGAGACTGGGAACACAATGTGTATCTGTATGGCTTGTGTTAGCCACCTGATAAGCAGAATAATCCACCTTCACTGCCTGGACTGCCCAGAGCTATGTTATCATATAAGCATGCAACATTATGGACACAACCATTATTCTCTAAAGTGTTATGTTTCAGAAGGTGCTTTGGTGCCACGTGTTTTATTCTCATTTATAAGTTGCTCTGTGTTTATAGTGTGGAAATTAATGAAGGTGAGGGACAAATTGTGTTGTTTTTTTTTTCCCTTTATAAAGGTTGATGTTGGGAGGCTGACATGATCAGGCTCTCGGTGACTCTGCGGGGTATTTGCACTTTTCTATCTCAGTGCACTTGCTTCATCATCACATAATCAGATTGTTACAGGGAGCAGGGAGACGTTTCAAGCCATCTGTTTACATCCTCACACCTCTGTGGTTACCAAGCAACATCACAGATGTGTTTGAATAGATATTAATACTATGATGAAGGAAATGGCATGCAAAATAAAAAGGGCAAGCTAATGATCACAATGTACTAAGGATGTAATTCAGGTCATCACTGGCATTACAAATACATTTTGTACCTTTACTGATGACCTTACAGAAAAGGAACTCTCTTTTGTATGCACCACCATAGGCCAATGAGTGCTGTGACTCGGCTGTCTGTCTTAAGCTGGCCATACATAGGTAGTTTTCATTCAGCCAAGCGGATTGAACAAAAAATGAGGGTAAAGATAAATGTTTTCAGAACGGATTGCTTATGTCATGGTGTCTGCTCTCTCCTGCGCCTTTGTAATGCTGACTGCTCTCTTCCTGCACCTTTGTGATGGTGACTGCTTTGTCCTGCACCTCTGTGATATTGATTGCTCTCCCCTGCACCTCTGTGATATTGATTGCTCTCCCCTGCACCTCTGTGATATTGATTGCTCTCCCCTGCACGTCTGTGATATTGATTGCTCTCCCCTGCACCTCTGTGATATTGATTGCTCTCCCCTGCACCCCTGTGATATCGATTGCTCTCCCCTGCACCTCTGTGATATCGATTGCTCTCCTCTGCACCTCTGTGATATCGATTGCTCTCCCCTGCACGTCTGTGATATCGATTGCTCTCCTCTGCACCTCTGTGATATTGATTGCTCTCTTCTGCACCTCTGTGATATTGATTGCTCTCTCCTGCACCTCTGTGATATTGATTGCTCTCTCCTGAACCCCTGTGATATTGATTGCTCTCTCCTGAACCCCTGTGATATTGATTGCTCTCCCCTGAACCCCTGTGATATTGATTGCTCTCTCCTGAACCCCTGTGATATTGATTGCTCTCTTCTGCACCTCTGTGATATTGATTGCTCTCTTCTGCACCTCTGTGATATTGATTGCTCTGTCCTGCACCTCTGTGATATTGATTGCTCTCTCCTGAACCCCTGTGATATTGATTGCTCTCTCCTGAATCCCTGTGATATTGATTGCTCTCTCCTGAATCCCTGTGATATTGATTGCTCTCTCCTGAATCCCTGTGATATTGATTGCTCTCTCCTGAACCCCTGTGATATTGATTGCTCTCTCCTGAACCCCTGTGATATTGATTGCTCTCTTCTGCACCTCTGTGATATTGATTGCTCTCTTCTGCACCTCTGTGATATTGATTGCTCTCTTCTGCACCTCTGTGATATTGATTGCTCTCTTCTGCACCTCTGTGATATTGATTGCTCTCCCCTGAACCCCTGTGATATCAATTGCTCTCCCCCCAACCCCTGTGACGGCCGGATTGCTTTCTCTTGAACCCGTTAATCTCCAACTTACAAGCCGACCTCAATGCACTGTCTAATTGGGCAACTATGTGGCAAATGAGGTTTAATGTTGATAAATGTAACGTTATGCACTTGGGGGCTAAGAATATGCATGCATCGTACATACTAGGGGGAGTACAACTGGGGGAATCTATAGTGGAGAAGGATCTGGGGGTTCTGGTAGATCATAAGCTTAATAATGGCATGCAATGCCAAGCTGCGGTTTCCAAAGCAAGCAAAATCCTTTCTTGTATTAAGAGAGGTATGGACTCCAGAGATAGAGACATTATTTTGCCCCTGTACAAATCATTAGTAAGACCTCATCTGGAATATGCAGTTCAGTTTTGGGCACCAGTTCTCAAAAAGGATATTGGGGAACTGGAGAAAGTGCAGAGAAGGGCAACCAAATTAATAAAAGGCATGGAGGAGCTCAGCTATGAGGAAAGATTAGAGGATCTGAATTTATTCTCTCTTGAGAAGAGGAGATTAAGGGGGGATATGATCAACATGTACAAGTATATAAGTGGTCGATATAGTGAACTTGGTGTGGAGTTATTTACTTTAAGGTCATCACAAAGGACAAGGGGGCACTCTTTACGTCTAGAGGAAAAAAGATTTCATCTACAAATACGGAAAGGTTTCTTCACAGTAAGAGCTGTGAAAATGTGGAATAGACTCCCCCCAGAGGTGGTTTTGGCCAGCACGGTTGATTGCTTTAAAAAAGGCCTGGATTCTTTCCTTAATGTAAATAATATAACTGGGTACTAACATCTTTAGGTAAAGTTGATCCAGGGTGAATCCGATTGCCTCTCGGGGAATCAGGAAGGAATTTTTTCCCCCGTTATAGCAAATTGGATCCATGCTTTGCTGGGGTTTTGTATATGGGATTATTTGGTTGTGTGTGTGTGTGTATGTATATATGTATGTGTATATGTGTATATATATATATATATATATGTGTATATACATTTTTGTTTTTTTGGTTGAACTGGATGGACTTGTGTCTTTTTTCAACCTGACTAACTATGTAACGACAATTGCCCTCTCCCAAGCTTGTGTTGGGGATCGTGACCACCTGATGTGCCATAGCTGGGGATGGGCACAAGAAAGTGTTTTGTTAATCGCAAACCACTGCATGCTAGATTGCTTATATGACATTGCCTTTGAAGAAGCAGTGAAGAAAATCTGTATTCAATTATACACCCGCATAATAAGAAACAAATTATTAACTTGTGCTTAATGTTGAAGAAACTGTGCTTTTTTAAGGGTTTTTTTTTTCTTGTAAATGAGCCATGTGTGGAAAGATTCTGTTTAATAAAACTGTACAATGTACTGTGCCACACCCCTCTATTCTCACTAAAAGTCTCTGGGTTGTTCATATCCTATCATAGCATAGAAAGTGGGAGAGTCGCTTAGAATCCCTCCAGTTCAGGCTGCACACAGTGTAGCATACATTACACACTCCAGGCTATCTTGTCTATACTCTATCCTCTTCCAGCATTTCTTTAGTAAAGCCTGGTACAGTGACATCGCTGTGCCAACACAAGCGATATTGGTGTGGCAATCTGTGCTATTGTGTTCTGACAGGGGGGCTCCCTGCCACCCCACCTTCCCACATCCGCGCCAGCAGCCATTGGCTGTGAGTGCTGATCGGATGCTGGCTTTCCAGCATGTCCTTTTTGACAAAAGCAAGTTTTGGACAGACTGCTGTACACACTGACTGAAAGTTGGCCAGTTTAGCAGAACTGGACAGCGTGTACCCAGTAAGTATGGTGATTGAAATGCTATAAAATCTGATAACTGCAACAAAATTGTCTCAAAAACAGTGTTAACCTTATAAACTCTGATTGAATTGTTTGTTTTTTAATGTTTATTTTTAGACTGTTCTGGTTTCTGGGAACCAGAAGAGAATGAATGCAAACTTCTGGAAGTCAGAAGCAATATGCCATGACTTTGGGGAGCATCAAGGGGATCTTCTGAACTGCAAGGAGGGCATTGTGTCTAGCGGAAATGTCAAGGAGTTCTGGGATGGATTTGAGGATGTATCCAGTAAGTGACAACATGTAGCAAAAACCTTTTTGCTGTCACAACTGTAGCCTTTAACTGTTACATTGTGTCTTCCCAAAAACAGAACGTCAAAAACTGAAAAATGGAGAAACCATTCTTCTGAAAATGAAAGACCAGCCTTCAGGAGATGACTTTAAGAACATGATGATGTCAAGGTAACAAAGGCAGATGCATGTGTTAGGACTTCAACTTATAATGTGATTTTCTTATAATTCTGTTCCTACACTACAAAATTTCTGTTATGGTAAATTTTTGCCATTTAAATAGATGATCTCACCTTGTAGGTAGCTGTGCTGCCTCTATTAGTTGGAAATGGTAAAATCTAACATTACACATGTACAGCTTCAGCAAGGGTTCACTTAGGTTTGTGTAATAACATTGTATCCCAACTGCATTTCGCCTATTTGAAAGATCCCTTTATAATATAAGTGGATGCAGCATTATTTGACCTCATTAAGAACAATAAATTTGATCTGAAATGCCAGGTGGTACCATGTATGTGTGTGTGTATATGTATATATATATATTTAAAGGCAGCAGTTTCACCTGTTGCTTTTGAAGTTGTTGGAAGCTTTGTTGTAAGCACTGCTCTTCAAATTAGCTGAGGCCTCGGTGAACCTAATCTTTCTGTCTGAAGTCAGCAGGGCAGCGAATATATAGATGAGCTGGTCACCTTTAAGCCCTGAACACACAGGCCAGAAATCATCTGGTTCACCAGGAACCGGTCTAATCAGTTGAAATAAACAATATTATCATGGTATACACATACATACATGAATACATACATACAGCAAGGTGCACTCAGGTTTGTGTATTAACATGGTATCACAACTGCATATCACCTATTTTAACGACCCCTTTATAACACAGTTACATAGTTGGTCTGGTTGAAAAAAGACACAAGTCCATCTAATTCAACCAATAAACATGAATGCAGGTGAACAGTATACAGCCTTATTTTATTAAATACATATTATGATTGTATCGCTTCAACAGTTTGTGCAGCACTTTACAAAATAAAGAGAAGACAGTACAGTTACAAAACAATTCAAGACAAAGGGGTGGCCCTGCTCACGAGAGCTTACACTCTAAAACTGAGGGGCAAGTGATAACCAAAGATAATACCTTAAAGAGCTTTCGAACAATCAATTTACACAATTTAAAGAGAACATTGATGCACTCCTATACTACAACTCAGACCTTTCCATTTCCTCATAATGACATATTGAAAAGTCCCAGAAATCTGAATTTTTCTGGTATGTTGACTGCAAAATAGTTTTTATTTGAACTGTTTATCATCTTATTGTGAGCATTTTGACTTAAGCAAATTGCTTGCATCAGATCAGTTGTAACTGTGGCAAACCAATGCAAAGCTCAATACTACTAAGAATAAGTGTACATTGCCTTATGAAGAATGATATTTATCTGTAATAAGTGACATTAATATACAGTGTTTTTGGATATCTGCACACTGCAAGTTAAAATATAGCACAGGAACCTCGTCATTTGTTTTATGTGTATTGGGAGCCACGGTACTGACCACTATTATATACTCTGATGTTTGCGGTTTCCATTGCCTCCCTAGCGGAGGGAGTTTCCTCTTCCAACCTGAGTTCTGCTCTTTTGTTGCTTATTGCTGCTCTCTTTTGTTGCATCTTATCCAATTCACAGACGTGTTCTTGATGCTTGCTATGATAAGCATTTATTGTATCTTGCTTATTTTGTAAAGTAACTCCTTTTACTACTCAATAAAAACATTGTGAACTAAATTAAATATAGTGTTTGGGTCCCAACATTGTGGCTCTGTTTCAGTACCTTGATGCCACAGCACCACCTGCAGGATGATGTGTTTCTTGCACAGGTCTGTTGCAGATCCTAGGCAGATTTTTCTGAACAAATATGGATGATGAGGAATCTGCCCATATGCTTCTAAGTAACCTCTCTCTCTCTCTCTCTAGGTTGTATTGCTTATAGTTATTTTGTTAAGTGTTGCAGCCCTCAGTTTAAAAATTTGTGAGGATTTGCCCAGATCTGGCTCTGGTTTTGTCCGAGAATGTTCCTGGTTAAGACCTGCTTTCTGACATACTGACAAAATGTATTATATAACATTGACTATAAAGAGTGTCTTGTTCTGTGTTTTCTGTGCACCTAATCTTAATCATAGTGTAATTTCATTATAAGGACAGGACCATCTAACATTCCTTTGTGTTGCCCTCAGACATGAAGACTTCTTTAGAATGCTGCCAGTCCCAGAATACCTCAACCCAGATGGGAGGTTCAACTTGGCGTCTCACATGCCAGCATTCTTTGTGCGGCCAGACTTGGGCCCCAGGATGTGCAGCGCATATGGTGAGTTCATGCTTAATAACCAGAGCACTGAAGTAAATGCATCATTTATGTGGCCAAAGGGTTTCCTATTGCTTGTGGCAGTAAAATGGCAAAACTATAGCTCTGAATATTTAAAAAGAATGCATCACATTGACCCTATTCTCAGGACAGATCACAGTTTTGAGTGAGCAGCGTTTAATCTTTACTGCTCCCATTCACAGATAAAATTCTGAGATTCTCAAAGATGAAATTAATTTACATTTCTGTACTCTCTACACTGGTGACTTCCTCCAAAGACTTCAGCAGTTTGCACTGATATCCTCTGCCCTACACTGCATCATCTTCTTAATGAATGTCAGTGACCATTGATAGCTAGCTGGGAGGAGTACTGTGCAGAGGAACTGATTATCGCTCAGCAAGCTGTGAAATGAGAAAACCATCTTGGCTGTTAAAATAGAACTAAACCTATTATTAAAAAAAAAAAAAAAAACTGCAAGAAGACAACTGTTTATTGCAGAAAAGACGCGCTATGTTTCTTCTGTAATAAGACACATTTAGTGCCTGCACAGTCTTCTATTGAATGTGCATGCGCAGCACAGCATGGATTCCTGGCACACTGCAATTCTGACAAAATGACTGACTCTTATGCAAGTGCGTGGAATCACATCAACCATCCAATCTGAAGGCTGAAAACCCTGAACCTGGGAGTAGCCTGGGGAGAAGATGACAGCAGCTAGCAAGGGATGTGACAGTCACATTGCTTGAAGATGGAGGTGAGTACCTTGCAGAGTTTAGCTCCGCTTTAAGGCCAACAGCGCTTCTTTTTCCTGAGTTTTCATAACCCAAGCTAATATGCTATGGTAAGGCAATAATAAGAGGACAGTTTGTTACATCACACAAGATTGTTGGCCAAGCAGTCAGGTGTTGTGCTGTAATGAGGGATCCTCCTTTCATGGATAATAGGAAGAGAAATTGGGATTGCTGTTGTCCAGTCATGCATTCACAATTTTAATTTGAAATAATTTGTATCCTGTTGAGATAAATGTGGGTTAAATCTGACAATCAAGGTTAACATGCACAGAGTATAAATCCAGTACAGACACTCAAAATGTATTGCATCTTTTAGGCGTCATTGCTACAAAGGATCAAGACATCGGCACAACAAATCTTCACATTGAAGTCTCGGATATGGTGAACATTCTGGTGTATGTCGGTGCAGTAAGAGGCAATGCATCAGCAACGAAGTCAGGTAGGTTGTTGCTTTTAGAAATGCTTTGTGACATTATTCATAATCAGTGTTCAGGTTACTAGTGCCCATACTGCTGCTTCATTATGAATTAATCCATTTTATTTTTGTATTACAGCTGTGTTAAAGAAGTTTGAGGAAGAGGAGTTAGATGAAAACATAAGGAAGAGATTGAAGGATGCCAATGAGCTTCCCGGATCCCTTTGGCATGTTTATGAGACAAAAGATGCAGACAAAATCAGGGACTTTCTACACAAGGTAAAACTTATGGGGTCTTCAAGTATATAAAATCTTATTTAGTATTTCTATTTATAAAATCAAAAATGTCATTTCAAGGCTTGTTTACTTATGTGGCACTAAAAAACCTTACATCTCAACAATCATCTGCATTTTTCCATCATGCACTGCAGCTCAACAGCAGTTTCATTTCTATGCACATTATGGCATATCAAAAACGTTAATCAGTGCAAGGCACTGCTGGCCAGAATGGACACTAACTGCAATTTATGGTGCACAATGAGTGCACAAACCTTAAGGTTTCACACCAGAACGCAGTGTAGGAAACCCACATTCTCAGCATGTCAGTGAATTCCTGACAGCACCCCAAACGCAGATCAAAAACAATGCATTTGCCCTGCACTGGATCGCACAGTACTGTGGTAGCTTGGGATTTGGTGCAGTGCGTTTTTTAAAATAGCGCATCCACTACTTCTGGGGTGATTTCAGCCCCTTCAAATAAATGGGTGGGAAATCGCACAAGAAGGCAGACCATGTTCCTGTTCGATTCAGGTATGAACCGGCCCTAAGAGATATTTCACTGTTTGCTATGTGCAGAAACATCATTTTAGTTTGCCAAGAGTTTGTGCTCATAGTTTAAAACAAACTTGCTTGTGATTTTTTTTTTTCTAGCATGCACTCCTATTACAATTGGAATTTAAGTCTTGAATAAAATTGTGTGATATTGAAATTAACTTTCACTTGTAGGTGCACAGTACTTTTGCTTTCCTTGGAAGTGTTGTGAAACCCTGAATAATTTACACATAGCGCACAGATCTTACACCATTAGGTGACTTGCATCTCTCTTATAGTGCTTAGAGTGGCAGCGGAAATCCTCAGTCATTGGCCACATGTAAAACATACCTGGCTGTCTTTATTACACCACAGCAGCCTATCCCAATAAGATTTACTGGTACACAATAGAAGTTGGTTGACGGTTGTGTGGCATTACAGACAGTTGAATAATAAACCAAGCATGCATATGTAAAAAAAATATTGCCAGTTACTTTTTGTCTAAGGTATTGCCATTCTTTCACAGGCTGCAAAAGAGCAGTGTCTTGAAATCCTTCCTGATCACGACCCAATACGAGATCAGAACTGGTACCTAAATAAGAAACTCCGCCAAAGTCTCCTGGAGGATTATGGGGTGAAGAGCCACACACTTGTTCAATTCCTCGGTGATGCCGTCATCTTACCTGCAGGAGCCATTTATCAGGTGAAAAAAAGATTGGTTTTTATATTTACAAATTGCACAACACTTGGATTCATTGCCTTCAGCTTCCAGATTTACAGTGATGGGCAGTACAGCAGCTTGGGACCTTAACCCCTGGCCCTTTAAGGAATTTAGAAAGGGGGGTGTTAGTCATGTGACCACTGTGATTGGCTGTAACAGCAATCACATCATCGGAAAGCTCCCCAACACAAGCGACGATCGTGAGCTTTGAGTTAGCCGCCGGTAACTGTGCCTGGAACACGTAAGGGCGCACACTCTCGGCACAGCTCTATTTGCCCTAATGCGCGCAAATATGTGGCCGCTCGGCGACAAGGGCCACCCACTGTGATAATAAAGAAAAACAAGACTGCGCTGTCCACTGACACTTGAAACTTAAACAAGTGACACTCTCCCAACTTATAATAAAATTGTGTGGTGAAAAAATAATCAATCAAAAAATCTGTGACCCAGATATAAATCGGTGCATGTATGATCCTAATATGTGAATAACATTAATAACAAAAAGTCCATAAAATGTCCATCAGACTCTTCTCAAATTGGTGAATAAACTCACATCACAGTAATGGCAGTGATACTCAAATCCTCAGTTTAAAAATGAGCCTCTTACCGGACATCCATGATCTCTAAGTTATAAGAGATCATATAGAGCGTGGAATGAACCAGAGACTCCTCACAGTTGATGGATCAGATCACAAAAGCAGCCTTGCTTCAGAACAGGTGTGCTGGATCAGTTAAACCGTCTTCATAGATGTTACAATGCACTGTTTGAATCGGCTGTTTAAACTCACTCCAGTGATAGGATTTGGAATATATATATATATATATATATCTCAATCAAAAAAAGAGAGTTAGGCCCCTTTCACGCGGGGTCTGTTTTGCTCATCGTGGATCGCTCCGCTGAGCCTACGGATGACAGCTCCGTCTCCGCTCTCCTCTATGTAAAATCGGATGACAACGGACCGTCTGTCCATTGTCATCTGCAGACGCATGGAAAATAAAGTTTCCATCCATCTTACATCACGGATCAGAGAGCGGCGAATGTCAGTGGACATGTCTCTGCTGACATCCGCTGCTCCATAGAGGAGAATAGGGCGTCCGTTCAGGTCTTCCTGAAAAACGGACAGGCATACCTGAACGGAACGCCCGTGTGAAAGGGGCCAAAGGCTCAGCGTGCAGTATGCAAGATAAAATATTGCACTTACAAAAAAAGTATGCAAACAAGCTGTATGGTACAAAAGTTCTATCATGAACTCGGCCAGGCAAAAGTAGTGACGTCTTGTGTTACCCTTTTGTGATCTGATCCATCTACCCTGAGGAGTCTCTGGTTCATTCCACTCTCTTTATGATCTCTTATAACTTGTAGATCATGGATGTCCAGTAAGAGGCTAATTTTTACCTTTGAGGATTTGAATTTCATTGCCATTACTGTGATGTGTGTTAATTCACCAATTTGAGAAGAGTCTGATGGACATTTTATGGACTTTTTGTTATTAATGCTATTCACGTGATATTAGGATCATACATGCACCGATTTATATCTGCATTGGGACACCCGATTTTTTTTTTTTTTTTTTTTTTTTTAATTTATTATTTCACCACACAATTTTATTATAAGTTGGGAGAGTGTCACTTGTTTGATTTGTCAGTGGACAGTGCAGTCTTGTTTTTCTTTATCTCTTTTTTGTCTTTATTCTGACATTCCAAATGCAGCAGTCCAGTCTGACGCACACACATTACTTTTTCACTTTATTATTTAATCACATAGTTCAGTTCTGAGCGCAAGGTTTATTTGCTTTTTACCACCCACTGAAATGCTGCATATTTGCATGTGCTCAGCACCAAGAGGTTGAATACACACCAGCTCTTCGTAAAGGCACACAATGAATATTTTGCTGATTAGTAAAAGTAATAAAAAAAAAAAAGGGGGGTGGGGATGTCTTTTCTTCTGCACTGCTCAGTAAGATTATAACAATAACTATTTAATAGTTATATAATATATATAATAACTATAAAGTCATGTGAACCCACCAGCTTGGAAGCTCTTCACTAGATGCCTGTAAAACACCGAGCTCCATCAGTTTTATTGTAATAGAAATATATATCACACAGAAACGTTTCAGTGGATGTTTTTGTTTTAAGCTCTGCTCTCTCAGAAATTGATAAAGGGACCTTTTTGACAAAATATTTTCTTTTTCATATTTACTATTAAGACTAGAAGCAGTCACTGATTACAAAAAATAAAAATTCACAAAAAAATTCCCCAATATGGTTATCATGATGTAGATTCTAGAATTTAGTTTTACGAAGGACAGTGTCATTCCTGAACAGGATAGGAGAGTGCATTAATTAATGGAATAATATAGAACATCACATTTCTCTTTCGTTCATTAACGGAAGCAACCTCTCGACAATCATAAGTGGGGTTTATGCACCTTTCACTAGGAGTGGACTAGGCAGAACGAAGTTCAGCTCAAAGCAAACAAAGCCCCTCCCAGGGGGCAGTCCTCACTTTGCATAACCCCTCAGCCCTGCTTAGCACTTCAGTTTTATGCCTAGTGCAAGGAGTAGGACCTGGCTCCCTGCTGGGATCTGTGGTTCCCCATTCTTTTCACATTTTTTTTCTTTTTATTCAAGAATTCTGATGAAGAATACAATCAAGTAGCCGACTGGGTGACAGGCTGGATAATCTAGATCAGTGGTTCTCAACTCCTGTCCTCGGGACCCACTAACAGGCCAGGTTTGAAGGATAACTAAAATGCATCACAGGTGATATCATTTGCTGCTCAGTGATTGCAATATTCTAGTCTGCAGCTCCCCAAGGTAATACTTAAAACCTGGCCTGTTAGTGGGTCCCAAGGACAGGAGTTGAGAACCAATGATCTAGATCCAGGGAGTCTACCCAGCATGGCCGACGTAGCTCTCTAACTAGAGGGCCCCCCTCAGGTAGCAGCACTTGCCTGTGTCTGACCGCATGGCGCTTGGCCACCATTTTCCTGTAGCCGGCCCGGTTTTTAAAGCATGGCCGCCATTTTCCTATAGACGGCCGCATGTATGGAGCGGCCGCCATTTTGCGGTGGCTGGCCACTGTATTCGGCCTCTTATGCGGCGGCCATTTTTGGGTGGCCCGCCGCACACTATCTCTGTATGCTGGCTGGGTGGGTGGTCCTGCTGTGTTGGTGCGGTCACAGGCCGGAAAAGAAGTGCTCCTGACATGTGGGGATCAGAGCAGAGGCAGCTACAGCAGCACAGCTCCTGGGGCGGTGGGTGAGTCCTGGGAACCTCTGGGGCCCTAAGGCAGCAACTGCGGGGCGGTGTGGGACACCCTAATTTGGCAGTGTCTTCTGGGGTGCGGGGCATGGCGACAGAAGCTGGGGCTACCCAGTCAGGGGTCTCCGGTGGGGATCAGGCAGCGCTGGGACCGGTGGTTCCACTACATACATTGACGGCCCTCCTGGAGAGATACTTCTCCCGGGCAGAACCGACCCGTGACTGCGGGGTGGCGAGTAAACGGCCACCCCCTCTTCTGTCCTCTGGGGAGGACTCTGAGCCGGTGGGGGGCCCCACGGTGTCGGGGACCCCCCTGGAGCTGTCAGAGGGTGAGCTTAGGGACCCCTCGGAGGAGGAGCCCCTAGGGGCCACCGCGGCTCGCAAACGGGCTCTGGTGGGCTCTTTAGTTTCAGCAGTCCGTGAAACACTGAAGCTGGGCCAGGCTGCGACTTCGGGGGCTTGACCAGTACGTTTACAGTACGTTTACAAGGAGTGGCGGCGCCCTTAGGGGTCTTTCGCCATGCCAAAACGCTTTTCTGTACGTTATCCCTTTGAGGATACCCTGTTACAGAAGTGGAAGTCTCCGACGGTGGACCCGTCTGAACAAGGCAACTACTATTCCAATGGAGGGCTCCCCATCCTTCAAGGGCCTGGCCGACAGGAGGACTGAGGCGGTGTCCAAGGCCATGTTCTTGGTCGCAGGGTCGGCTATGTGACCGTCGCTGGTGTCTGCGCTGGTAGCACAGGCACTTACGGAATGGGCGACTATCGTGCACCAGGCTTTGGTGACTTTGCAGGCCCCTCCAGAACCTGTACAGATGGCAGACCAGCTGATCCAGGGACTTTAGTATCTCTGCGATGCGGCCCTTGACATGGCCCCCATACTGCGTCAGACGGTGGCCCGTGCGTATGCTGTTCGGGGCCAGGAGCCCCAATTTCTGGTCATGGCTCACTCTACCAGGGCGATTAGTACTTCCTGGGCTTTCCAACATCAGGCGTCGGTCTCTCAAGTGTGCAAGGCGGCCAGAGTTGATGTTGCAGCTACTTCGGATGCTGCTTTCGGCCGCAAGGTTTTGCAGGCTGTGGTGTGAGGCGCGTCTGGCACCTCCCGGAGAACTCTTTTGTTGGGTACTGTTCTTGTTGACCCTCCCCTCCATTGTGACAATGCTTTGGGACATCCCCACTTGTCATGATTGAGAGGCTGCGTCCGTCAATGAACAAAAGAGAAAATAGGATTTTTTGACTTACCGTAAAATCCTTTTCTCTGCGTTCATTGATGAACGCAGCACCCACCCCTCTTCTGTTTGAGTTTGTACTGCTTGCTATGAACTGAAGTGCTGAGCAGGGCTGAGGGGTTATGCAAAGTGAGGACTGCCCCCTGGGAGGGGCTGTGTTTGCTTTGAGCTGAACTTCGTTCTGCCTAGTCCACTCCTAGTGAAAGCTGCATAAACCCCACTTGTCATGATTGAGAGGCTGCGTCCGTCAATGAACTCAGAGAAAGGGATTTTATGGCAAGTCAAAAAATACTATTTTATTGCATAGGGCTACAAAGCAGAAAGTATGGCTTCTTACATATATACTGTACCTACAGCAGGGAATTCACTAAAACTGGAGCACTGTGTAGGAACCAATCAGCTTCTAACTTCAGCTTATTCAGTTATGCTTTGAAAATGAAAGCTAAAGCTGATTGGTTGCTATACACAGCTGTTCCAACCATAGTAAATTTCCTTTTGGGGGGAAACAAGAATTTTAAAACAAAATGTATATACTTTTATCATTCATAAGATTATCAAGCTAACATTTGTTAAGGAAAAAAAAGATTAGCGTAAAGCTTTTCATTTCCCAAGCTTGTTAATGTAATGGCATCTTTGTACTCCAGCTGTTTCACTTCACCTTCCCCTGCCTACAACATGCAGGCTAAGAATAGCACTGCTACTGATATCCCAATTCTGATATTGTCAAGTCAGCAGCTAAGCCATCATCTCCATCTCTAAACACCCCCCTGGCAACATGACTGTCACAGGATCAGTAGAGGTGTCTGTTATGTGGGCTGTGATTTAACAGCTTAGCTTCACTCTCTGTGCTCTGCACCTAATGGGGGATAACAGTATTTATGCACTTGTGGATTTTCAGAACCTGAGATTGTCATAGTTGGTAGTAGCCGTTACTGTAAACTTTGTAAAAGGATGCTTTAACTCGTTTGCTGTTTACAGGTTTAAAAAATCATTTTAAGCCTGCAGATTTTTTTCATCACATAAGGGACAAAAAGATGATATGATTATTGATGACAGGTTCTCTTTGATGAGACCCTGATGTCTCGCTGGTCCTCCAGTGAATGTAATGTAATGCAGTGCAGCTTGGACTGCATTTGATTCTTCCCCAGCCAGTATGAAAATGACTTGGGCACCTGGAAGTGACGTGTAAATGTCACTTCCAGGTCAGTAAAAGGAAGAGGAGGAGAGTGAACCAATATTTGCTCATCTGTCTCTACCTCGTGGCACCCGCCATGCTGGTCTTGGGTCCGCCAATAGGTGAGAAAAGCCCAGGAGGAGGGGGCGTGGCAATACCAGGGTGTGTGGAAGCGATCACATCCATCCCACAGGGCAGTAGGCTTGTCAACATCCTCCCCACTGCCACGGGTCATGGCAGCAAAAGGGTTAAGGCATCCAACACATTCTCTGACATAATCCTTTCACAACGAATGGTCAATGTCCTTGTGTTTGTACGCAGCAATGAATTGGAGCACTCGTTCATTAGACTTGGATGGTGGCTCACTCTTACATATATTGTATTTTCCTCTCTACAGGTGCAAAATTTTCACAGCTGCATCCAAGTCACTCAAGACTTTGTGTCCCCAGAACATCTTGTTCACTCATTTCATTTAACACAAGAGCTTCGGATTTCTAAAGAAGAAATCAATTTTGATGATAAATTACAGGTAAGAAACGAACGCTGTGTTCTGCCCGTTGGTGCCGAAGTTGGCTAGGGAACACTGTAATTTCCTAATGATCATTCACTGCCAAATGTAAATACAGAGCAGAAACAAGGTCAGAAGTGCTGCATGAAAAGAAATCGGGTCAGTTGGCGAATAAGAAAAAAAAAAAAAAAGTGCCTAGCTATGTTTAAAGGAGTACTAAGTTGCATCCCAGTACCAAAAATGCTGGGTTTTTTGTTTTGTTTTTTTAACCACTTCAATACCATGCACTTAGAACACTTCCCTAACAGACAAATTTTCAGCTTTCAGTGCTGTTGCGCTTTGAATGACAATTGCGCGGTCATGCAACGCTGTATCCAAACAAAAATTTTGCCATTCTGTTCCCACAAATAGAGCTTTCCTTTGGTGGTATTTGATCACCTCTACGGTTTTTATTTTTTGCGCTACAAATAAAAAATTTTGAGAGAAAAAAAAAGGTTTTCTCTGTCACAAAACTTTGTAAATAAGTACACTAATGAGGTGATGAGGCACATATGCGGCACTGATGGGCACTACATGACAGATGCCCTAATAGGGGCCCATTCCCTAGTGGACTAGGGTGGCATATGAAGTTGGGCACTGTGCCCTTTACCTGGTGGTCCCTGGGCAGGCTCCCTGGTGGTCTAGGATGGCGATCCTAGGGGGGGCTGCGCTGATAAGCAATCAGCACAGACCCCCCTCAGGAGAGCAGCCGATCGGCTCTTCACTACTTGCATCTGCAGACGCGAGTAGTGGAAAAGCCGGTAAATGGCTTTTCCTGTTTACACTGTGACCAGCCATGATTGGTCATGGCTGATCACATGGTAAAGCGCTTCCGGTGGAAGCTCTGTACCGAGAACGGTAATGGGGTGGGTCAGACTGACCCACCGATCGCCGCGATGCGCGCCCCCACGTTTTTCTGCTGGACATCATATGACGCCCAGTCAGGATAACTGAACCACTTCCTGGCTGTCATGCTGCATATGGCAGTAGGTAAGTGGTTAACAGAAGGACCAAAAATGCTGTTCATTTTTTAATACTAAATATGGGTATAAATGTGGAGCGCTAAAATTCACACAAAACATTTAAATATATATGCAATAGTCCATTTCTGAACGATATCCTGGTATAGGAATAGATATATTCCTATATATTCTATATATATATAGATGATTCATGTAGCATTTTCTTCCTGGGATCCATCTATCCTTAGCTCGGGCATGCAGGCAGGAGGGGTGTGCTTAGCTGAGAAATCCCCTCATGAAGGCTCCTAGGATGTATGATATAATTTATCTATGCCAGCAAATAACATCTTTCCTATCTATTTACCCATGCTATAGTGATTCAAAATAGTGTTGATTGAGATTGAGTTCCCTACAGTAGGAGCAGTGCTTTGCATATTCAAATTGCCAAAGTTTTTTAACCACTTCAATGCACTTAGAACACTTTCCTACCAGACCAATTTTCAGCTTTCAGTGCTGTTGCGCTTTGAGTGCCATCCATATTGGGCACTATGCCCCTTACCTGGTGGTCAGGATCGGCTCCCTGGTCAGCCCTGGGTGTGCATGTCCCTGGGCAGGCTCCCTGGTGGTCTAATGTGGCGATCCTAGGGGGGGGGGCTTTGCTGATAAAGGGGCCTTAGCTGTTGTGATATAGAACGTATTTGTTTATGGAATTTGGTTTTATTTATAAACAAAAATATTGATTTTTGACAAACAGAAGTTCAGCTTTAAAATATGAAAAGAAAAGCCTTTTTTTTTTTTTTTTTCAGCAGCTTAGTAGATGCCCCATTTTGTATTATGTGGTAATGCAGTGTTAATTTTGATGTCAAATTTCAATTTAGTTTTAGTTCTAGTCTTTTTTGACTAAAATGCCATTTTAGTTTGTCGTATTTTAGTCATCTGAATTGTTTTAGTTTTAATTGTATTTTAGTCGACTAAAATAGTGTTCACTTAATCGAAAATATTTTAGTCAACAAAATTAACACTGCTGTCAAAAGACTATTTAACAGAAATCTTCTGATAAATCTATACATGCGCAGATAGATTTTATGTATATTTACCTGTACAAGCCATGAGAGTTCTGCCAGGCACCACCATCATTGATGTGATGTCAGTACGCCCAGCAAACTCAGAGCTGTTACTCAAATGAAGCCCATTCTTCTGGATGACTCTGCCAGCAGCTAAGGGTTATAGGGGGAGGTGAGGGGCAGAGTGTAAATAGACTGTTGCAGAACAGGAGAGGAGTTTGCCGTACCAGGCTGTGGTAGGGAGTTGAATCTCCTGGATAAGAGACAAAATTCAAAGAAACATTGCAAGTGCATAAAAATTTATATTGAAATACATGATTTTTGCTGTGCTTTTTACCTGCAATTTCTGAGGTTGGTGATGGGGTGGTTTTGTAAAAAGAAAATTTGTTAGAGCCAAACGTGCACTTTAATCAAAGTTACTATGTTCTTACTTGTGAACTCTAATACTTCGATGCAGATTACATATGCAGGGGAATTCAGCAGGGTTAGCACACCTTTACAGGAAAAAAAAAAATGTAAAGATAAACTAACACTGTAAACCCTCCCCACTGCACCTCTAGGGTTGCCAAGCTGTCACCACCCCACAGCTGATCCAGCATTACAGGGACTTGAAATCCCTGCTCTTCTCCATCCATGCTTCTGGGATGGACCTGATAGATTCTGATTGGTCAGTGTGGTCCCTGTAACGCCAGATTTTGATCAGTATTTCCATTAAGATCTACCTGTGCTTAATTTAGATAAGGGTGTGCACCAGTGTCAATCAGTGACGTGTGGCAAATTTAGGAACTTCATATTCTTAAAGAATTACTGCCAGTTCTCAGATTAGGAAACTGGCGGTAGTTCTAACCAATCACAAACAAAAATCTCCCTCCTGCGCTCAGAGGGAAGGCATCTTCCACCCGATACTCCAATTCCTGTTATGTGTGAGACTTATGATAATGTGCCGCCTTGCTGCCACTGGTGAACTAGGGGTAGTTCAGATATACTGTAGCAAAGACAAAAGAACAATTGCACACTGGCCTAGTGCATTATCATAAGAAAAAAGCCTTTTGTTAAAAACATACAAACAAGCTGTGAAATGAAGCTTATCAAGCATTTGTGGAGTCCTTCCAATGCATGGCCGTGTGCTGCGCGGCTGGTTCTCTCACAAACAAGGCTAACGCGTTTTGAGGTAGTTGTAACCAACTTTGAGCTGGCTTACAGAAGTGTGCCAGTACTCTAAACAGGCCATGACTGTGCTGGGAAGAGGTCATGTATGGTACAGCTTCCCGCACAGAGCTGTATGCCTGGCACCATTTAGCTGTTGGCTGGGATATTCCCAGGCTGGGGATACAGCTGGTCTCATTACCTGAATATGGATAATGCCTATATCTGGGAAATTACTTGTCACTGGGTGAGTGCCACCCACCCCTCGTATAAAACTCCTTGGCCATGCACCGGTCGGTGTGATGGGTGCAGACATGGACATATTCAGGTACTAGTCTATGACCGGTACATGAATTGGGTGCAACCACCAGCAGAATTCTAAAGGGTGTCTGACAAGCATTATGAATTCCCTCAAATAGTATTCAGCCTAAGAGTCCTTGGAATAGCAGCTTTAATCCTAAAGCAGTGGTTCTCAACTCCAGTCCTCAGGACCCACCAACAGGCCAGATTTTAAGTATTACCTTTGGCAAATGCAGACTAGAATACTGCAATCACTGAGCAGCAAATTATATCACCTGTGATGTATTTCAGTTATCCTGCAAACCTGGCCTGTTAGTGGGTCCCGAGGACAGGAGTTGAGAGCCACTTTCCTAAAGCTTCACAAACAGGTATTCAGCTTTGTGACTTCATCCTCCATAAAAAGCTTAGCCAAATTAGAACAAAGGCTTTGCAGTGCTTTATACAGTACTTATATTTACCATATTATTCTGTTGTCTCAGGTTAAGAACATCTTGTACCACTCTGTGAAAGAGTTGGTACGGGCATTGAAGATCCGTGAAGAAGAAATGGAAGACATGGAGGAGTCCTGAGTTCATTAAAGTGGGGAGCCTATGTGATTCCTGCTTGGAGAGACAAAACGGAAGGACTGTGAGGGACTCCCTACATACCAGTGCCAAGACACATACTGCGCCGAGTATTGATTTGTTACTGACGCCACACCAGTATCCTTCGATCACAGCCGATGAGCCCCTCCCAGGGCTGGCCTGACCCTCCTGCAGTGCATTACAAGCCGCTCCAGCTCAGCAGGCATTAACTCGAGCGGTATAGCATCAGAGAGCGATGCACTGTATCATAGTGTACATTGAAAGTTTGTCAGAAGATTAAAAAAATGTTGAAATATCTAAATGTATTTATTTTTTTGGAAAAAAAAACAAAAAAACTAATAAAAACATTCTATGCTATATTGTTGATCAAATGTAAATGTGACTTGTATAGTTTGCTAAAATAATTTGGATATTTTTCACTACATTGAGACAGTAACTGTGAGGGTTTAACACAGATCACCAGCTATTGCCTGCATTGGAAGCATTCATAACATAATCTGAAAGATTACTGCCAAATAACTGTAAACTTTGTATATTATAAAAAAATATAACACGGTATTAAAAACAGAAAAAAAAGACACTTCAATGTTTTATTGAAGCCTACTCAATGTATAATTAGACATTTAAGAGAAGGAAAGATGTAATTTATTTGAAACAATTTGTCTCATTTTGGTAAAAATTTATGTGACCCTTTTGAAGCTAACTATTAAACTTAATATGTGCTATGTAAATATATACATATATACATTCAATGATGTATTTTTTTAAAACATTGGCTTGCTTTAATTTGTTAAAAGTGCAAGTGTTCCACATGCTTTGTACATTGAAGTTGAAAGGGGTTTTACATTTTCCATTAAAAAGACTTTCTCAGATGCTGACTTGCTGTAGATGTGTGTGAGTCTTACCAACGTCACCTACCTGTATACAATGACTGTAGCTCATTGCTCTGCTGGTTGGTTAGGAATACTTACAAATATCTCTGCTTTAAGAATGGCTGTGGCTTATTTGTTTGCTGGCTGGTTGGTTGATCTATTGCAGTGTTTCTCAATTCCAATCCTCAAGGTGCACCAACAGGTCATGTTTGCAGGATTTCCCTTAGATGAAACAGGTGTGGTACTTACTAAGGCAGTGAAAGTGATCAAATCACCTGCGTAAAATAATGGAGAGCCTGAAAACTTGACCTGTTGGTGTGCCTCGAGGACTGCAATTGAGAAACACTGCTCTATCAGATAGTGGAAGTCTGCAGAAAAAAAAAAAAAAAAAGAAACATTAAACTGGCCATACACTGTTTGACTTTCAGCTGGTTCAGCAGGAACTTGTAAAGATTCAAAACTTGTGGCATGCTGAATGTACCCAAGTTGACTGATCAATCAACTTGGGTACAACCATCCTATTGGATTTTACATGCAATTATTGCATACATTATAATCGGGAGCCGGGAGTACACAATGGCTTGGCAAGGGGGATTTCCCTGTCAACACTGTCTGTTGAGGGGGAAATCAAGTGAATTTTTCTGCAACCTATGGTTACAGGAAAGAAATTTGCTCTATCTATGGCCAGTCTTAACCAAAAATTCCAGCTATGCATTCTGTCTCTTTCAGACCAGTCATTTTTTGTGTCTTTATCATTGTAAAGCTGAACTACACACACACACACACACACCCCTACTCACACTAATGTAAAGGTGATACTCGAAAAATTAGAATATTGTGCAAAAATTCATTTATTTCAGTAATGCAACTTAAAAGGTGAAATAAGATTAAAAAGCTCATAGTGGAAATGTAATCACACTCATCCCCACACACACACACACACACATCAAGTCGAAATGTTACTATTTCTGTGTTTTTTACTGACCAGACTTTCTCTGTCTTACGTATCGACCTTAAAAACCAATTCTGACCGGTATCTATCTCGTTTAAAGAAAGGACATTGGTATCCAACGTCTTTTTAAGTGAACTAAAGGGGGAGTTGTCTGTCACAACTGTCCCTTTAGGGGGAACGGTTCGGTAACACATGAGGGCCGAGGGCTAATATTACATACGTTATTAACGTACATTTTAGGTTA
>BLSH010042062.1:1265307-1276181 GCA_018402905.1 Glandirana rugosa | reverse complement strand
GCTGATCACAGTGTAAATAGGAAGAGCCGTTGATCGGCTTTTCCTCTGCTCGGGTCTGCAGACCTGAGCAGCGGAGAGCCGATCGGCTGCTCTCCTGACAGGGGGGGGGCTGCGCTGAACATTTGTGTATTTGCGCAGCCACCCTCAGGATCACCCCCACTGGACCACCAGGGAGTCGGATCAAGACCCCAGGGAGCCCCCCGCCGGACAGCACACCCAGGCCGCCCAGTACCACCAGGGAATTAAATCAGAGGCCGCCCAGGACCACCAGGGAGCCCCCACTAGACCACCAGGTAAGGGCATTATTGTGCACTGTAGGGATGGCACTGTGCCCATGTATGATGCCTGCCAGTGCCATCCCTAACAGTGCTTGTTGCATCTGTGCCCACCACTGCCACCTATCAGTGCCCACCTGTGTCACCTATCAGTGCCCACCTGTGTCACCTATCAGTGCCCACCTGTGCCACCTAAATGTGCCCACCTGTGCCACCAATCAGTGCCACCAATCAGTGCCCAGTGCCACTTATCACTGCCGCCTATGAGTGTCCATCAGTGCCGCATATCAGTGCCACGTACCAGTGCCCGTCAGTGTTGCTTGTCAGTGCCGCCCATCAGTGCTGTATATGTACCCCATCATCAATGCAACCTTATCAGTGCCACCTCATCAGTGCCCGTCAGTGTAGCCTCATCAGTGCCCGTCAGTGTAGCCTCATCAGTGCCCATCAGTGTAGCCTCATCAGTGCCCATCAGTGTAGCCTCATCAGTGCCAGTCAGTGAAGGAGAAAATGTACTTTATACAATTTTTTTAAAAAATTTTTGGTCTTTTTTTGTTTATAGCGGTGATCAGAAATGACGCAGAGGCGATCAAATACCACCAAAAGAAAGCTCTATTTGTGGGAACAAAATGATAAAAATTTTGTTTGGGTACAGCGTCGCATGACCGCGCAATTCTCATTCGAATCGCAACAGCACTGAAAGCTGAAAATTGGTCTGGGCAGGAAGTGTTCTAAGTGCCCGGTATTGAAGTGGTTAATCATAGTAGGGATCACGGAGTCAGAGACACCCCTATCCCTCAACACCTGGGACTCAATAGCCAAGCCGTCAAAGCCAGCGAGGGTAAAGCAGGGTGCAAGATGGGTCCCTGAGATAGTAGGTCTTCGCGAAGTGGAAGACGACACGGAACATCTGCCACTGCTGCACCATCCATACCATAATCGGCGTACCAAGGACGCCGAGGCCAATCCGGAGCTACCAGGATTGTCAGGATTCCGTCTGCTTCTATCCTGCGCAGAAGCTTCAGAGGAGGAAAGACGCACAGTGGCCGATACCGACCCCAGGGTGCCACCAGTGCGCCCGCGGCGACCGCCAATGGATCTCTTGTTCTGCACACAAAGGTCTGTACCTTGTGATTGAATCTGGAGGCCATGAGGTCCACCTCTGGCGTGCCCCACTTGAGGCAAATCTGGCAGAACACTTCTGGATGTAAGGACCATTCCCCCTGATCCAGAGTCCAGCAGCTGAGAAAGTCCGCCTGCCAGTTTTCCACGCCTGGAATGTAGATTGCGGAGAGCGCTGGCACGTGAAGTTCTGCCCATCGTGGCATCAGAGCCGCTTCCGCGGCTGCTGCCAAGCTTCTTGTTCCGCCCTGATGGTTCACATATGCCACAGCCGTAGCATTCTCTCACTGAACCCGAACAGGGAGGCCTCGCAGCCTTGTCAGCCAACGTGATAGACAGAGTTTGATCGCTCTCAGTTCCAGTACATTTATCGGAAAGCAAGCTTCCTGAGCTGACCAACGGCCCTGGGCAGAGAACTGACCCAGGACCCCTCCCCAGCCCGATAGGCTGGCAACCGTCGTTACTATGGACCAATTGAGGGGGAGAAAACATTTTCCCCAACTTTAGGGCTGGAGCCCGAATCCACTAAATCATGGATCCTCGGGACTGATGATCCAACCTGATCAGTCTGTCTAGGGATAGGGGAGATTTGTCCCATTGCGACAAAATCGTCTTCTGCAGGAGCCGAGTGTGACTCTGGGCGTAAGGTATCGCTTCGAAAGTCGACACCATGAGCCCCAACACTCGCATACAGAACCGTAAGGAGGACCACTGGCATGATAACAGGGTGCGCACTGCTGCCTGTAGTGTCAGGAGCTTGTTCGGCGGTAAAAACACCCTTGCCTGCACCGTGTCCAGAATCAGACCCAGGTATTCCAGATGGCAGGATGGAGTCAACGTCGACTTCTGCAGGTTGATCAGCCAACCAAATTATTTTAACGTGGACACCGTGATTATCACGTTCTCCTCCAGAGCTGCAGCCGACTCTGCTCTCAAAAGTAAATAGTCGAGCTACGCTACTACCGCGATACCTCTCTGTCTCAACAGCGCCAGCATCGGGGCCACCACCTTGGTGAACACTCGGGGAGCCGAGGCCAGACCGAAGGGAAGTGCCACAAACTGGTAATGCAGATCATCCACTGCGAAGCGCAGAAAACGCTGGTGTCTGTGACAAACTGGAACGTGGAGATACGCGTCCTTGATATCCAGGGACGCCATGAATTCCCCTTGGTGCAGGGTGGCCACAACCGAGCGGATGGACTCCATCCTGAATTTTTTTGCCTTTACAAAGCAGTTTAGTGCCTTCAGGTCCAGAACTGGCCTGACACCGCCCTTTTTGGGCACCACAAAGAGGTTTGAGTAAAATCCGTGAAACCTTTCCATCGTGGGTACCGGTACAATCACCCCCTGTTCAGCAAGTGCCCGAACGGCGCCTAGAAGCGCCTCCCGACACCCCTGAGGGAGTCTTAAGTTTGAAGGGAAGAACCTTTCTGGGGGTAGAGAGATGAACCCTATCCTGTACCCGGAGGACACCACCTCCAGCACCCACCGATCGGTGATGCGGGCAGTCCATCTGTCTGCGAACCCCAGTATCCGGCCCCCCCACCCGCGAGTCGGGCGGGGGCAACCCATCATGCGGAGGTTGACTTATCCATCCTCTTTTCAGACTTACGTTGCCAGGGCCTTTTACTGAGCCCAGTGGAAGCCTTACCAGAGTTGAAGCCCTTACCCGCTGAGCTGGGCACACGAAAAAACTTCTTCTGACCTGAAGAAACAGGGCCCTGCCTACGGCGAAAATCCCGCCATTTTGGCACCGGAAGGAAAGTACTCTTCCCTCCCGTGAAATCCTTAATGATTTCATCCAATTGTGGGCCAAACAGACGCCCTCCCTGAAAGGGGAGATCCGTAAGCGCTTTCTTCGACGCCTGGTCGCCCAACCAAGAGCGGAGCCACAGCACCTGCCTGATAATAACTGCAAAAACAGACATTTTTTGACAGCATGGGAAGCAGGTCCAATGCAGTATTGCATAGGTAGCAGAGACCCTCCTCCAAGTGTTGTGCTTGTTGCACCCCAGCCTGCGCACACTCACAAGTCAAACCGGTGTGCAATGTGGTAGCGCACTTGAGAAGAGATTGCGCCGCCATAGCAGCCGCCAGAGCTGGACGCATGGCTGACCCAGCCAACAAGAACAGTGCCTTAGACACTGCCTCCGTGCGGCGATTGGCCGCCTCTTTAAAAGACGGAGACCCCTCCAAGGAAATGGTCGTTGCCTTATTCAGACGGGCCACCGGTGGGTCCACTGCTGGGGAAGCCCATCTCTTAGTAAAACTATCCTCAAAAGGGTAACGAACAGCAAAGTGTTTGGGCAAAGCAAAGGAATTTTGCGGCCGCAGCCATTCCTTGAACACCGCCTGCTCAAAAACCTGATCATAAGGGTAGGCCCTGGGGGACCTAGGGGGCTTAAGCGACCCAGCTCGTTGTTAGGTCTCATGCGACTCCCCTGCTTGGTCAAGCCGCATGGATTTGCGAATATCAGTGATCAGAGCAGCCACTATCGCCTTGTCGCGCGATAATGAAGCCCCCTGATCATCTTCACCGTCTGAAGGTATCAGTTCACCCTCTGATAGCTCCACGGGGTTCCTGTGACCACCGAGGCACCCTCTGGTTCCGAATCGCCCCGAATGACGGGGCGGGCGCTTTTTGGGGCCCCCCGGAGTCGGGTCCGAACCCACCCGGGGAAAGAATTCACCAAATACTGCCCTCAGCTGCTCCAAGGAAACCAGGGACCCCGGCGTGGATTGTTGCTCGACTAGCACCTCCTTGGAAGACCCCGCAGGTACCCCTGCCATAGCACTGATGGCCTCTGACATCCCAGACTTCCGGCACCCCCACTGTGTGACCACCACCTCTACCCCACCAATCAGCCAGGGAGACCCAGAAGGATTGTCCCCACCGCTACCAGCACCCAGGGAGAGCCAGCTATACTTGCTGTTTTTAATGCCTCAGCGCTGTGACCGGAATGAGCAATGAAAAAAACTCCACTTCAAGAGCCTGCACCGCCGAGTCTGTCAGCCACGCTGTCCAAAGCGGAAGAGCCAGGTGCCTGCCGCACGTCTTTTACCACTTCCCTGTACTACCGGAAAAAAACTCTGGGGGCCGCCAGAGGACAGGCTGAAACAAGCATGGGCTACAGAAAAATGGCCGCTGCCATCAAAAACATGTCGATCTACGGCAAAATGGCGCGGTGGCAGTGAAAGAACGGCGATCGACCGCGAAATTGCAGCGAATCGCCGAATGTAGTGCCCAAAACGGTCAGTGCGGTACCGCGCGGGGGGGCGACAACCCCAGATAGCGTCCTCACTAATAAGCCCGCACCGGCCGGCTACCTCAGAAGCTGCCCAGGTGCCCACTCTCCGCGCCCCTAGGACGGAAGAGGGGTCTACTCACCGATCCGATGGGCGCAGCAGGTAGCCACCCGGAGCAGACTTTCCTCCCCACGGAGAGGGATGCTGCTGGCCAGGCCACTGGCCCACGTGTTATAAGAAGGGCTGTGTCTGTCAGTGAACGTAAGAGAAAGCATTTGTTTTAGTGCACTGGAATAACGATTACACAGGTGCATGACAGTGCTCTGTAGAAGTGCTTTGCTTACAATTAAAGCGGTAGTAAATCCATGCATTTAACAGGTTAAAAACCAGTCACATTTCCGGCATGTGCCGGAAATGTAACACTCCCATTGCCTGTGCTCTAAATCAAACTGTCAAACCATCCAATGGCTGGTGTCATAGCTGATCACATGTGCAGCATCATGGCAGTTGTAGATTAAACAGAGGCAAAGATGGCAGCTTCCTTGGCTGAAAATGATAGGAGGGTTTACTACCACTTTAACTTTGTCTCACAATAAAATGCATTGTCAATGTGGTTGACCTGTGTTGCAATGCAATTACACGTTATATGGATTATTGTGTGTTCAAGCCCAGAACAGATTTTCAGGCATTGTGGTAACATTTTGCTGTACTAGAGATAATGGAGAAGTAATGTGGCTTATATACAGCCACAGGGAATTCAATTTTAATGGAGCTGTGGGGATTTAAAAATGGGAGCTGCCATTTCTGACAGTTTTAAAGGTGCAATCCCTGGGACTGACGTCTCATTTTTAAAGCGGAGAACAAATCTATCCTCACACACAGGATTTCAGTTAAAGTGTTACTAAACCTACAACAGTAAAATCTGTATGTGCAGCATAGCATGCTTAGTATACGCACTGTGGAACATAAGGGGTTAATTCTCTGCACATGCTCAGTTTAGTCTCTAATGCTGGAGAGAACATTTCCTTGTTCTCAGAGCTAGCCAGGTCACATGATATTGACATCACACATGTGGGCGTGTATACAGGCTCTAGTGGAAATCTCCTCCTACCTGAACACTCAGCAGACCCTGCAGTTTAAGACATGACCGTGGTATACCGATCAGCCAAAAAGGTATGTAGTGGCAGTATTTGAACCTCCCTGTCGGTATTCCCGAGTGTGGCTCCGGGTTAACTTTCACTGCCAAAAGCGGTAACCCCGAGCCACACTCAGGGTTGCATCGCAGGATCCAGGCAAAGTTACTTACCTTGTCCCTAGGATCCTGCAATGTCCTCCCGCTGTGTCTAGGGGGCTGTGTCCTTCACCCGATGTACTGTGTGCCGGGCTCCGTTCCCGGCGAGCGTCGCATGGAAATGGAGCCCGGCGGCAAATATAAAAAGGGAAACACACATGACACATACATTAATGTAATCTTACAGATTACAGTGTACTGTATCAAATAATTTCACATCCCTTTGTCCCTAGTGCTTTGTCCTGTGCCCTGCATGCACTTTTAGATTATATATGCCATTCTTTCTGCCTGGAAACTTGAGAATGTCCATGGCATCCAAAAAGCGCCCCTTTACATCAAAGGCAGTTTTTGATCAACTATAAAACAGCTGTAGCAAATAAGAATCACTTGCAGAATTGTGCGATACTGATTTGTGGAGAAATTTATCATCAGACACTGAAAGTGACGACAGCGACAATTCTGCAACTGAGCAAATTGCAGTGTTTTTGATTTGATTACATTATTGAATAAATATTATTATATTATTTATTATATTACAATTTATGATTTCATGTTTCAAACTTTATCATATCCAGGATGTCTACTAGACTCTTGTTTGGACAGATTTAAGTGAGTTATTCCTAAGAATTACAGGCCTACAATATAAAACACCAAATTTCTATGCAAAAAAAGTACCGCTTTGAGACGCAAAAATCTGACAATCATACCGCCAGGGAGGGAATGTAAATTATCTACCTATCGCCTACAGAGAATATAAGCACAAAGTGCAATAAAGCTGCGCGCCCAGTTGCCCCACAATGTACTGGTTTTAGAAGAAGAATAATAAAAACTCCCAGTACTTAATTTGGCAGGCTTGAGAAGGAAAGGATTACATTAATTTAAACCATACACTGCCTGCCAACGATGCATGGTGAACTTTATGGGCTAGAAGGGCTGAATTACAAACTGATCACAGACTGCACATGGTGCTATAATAATAGCCTTCCTTCCATCACCTGTCTGCACTGCATCTGATGGAAATGAGCTACTGCCACAAGCTGGTGTTGTGGTATTCCATTAAATGTAATGTTATCACAAGTCTTACCCAAATATCCTTGGTTAAACAAGTTTACAGAGAAAGGCTTCTTGCTTTGTACCACAATACCATGACCACAGAGGCTGTGCTTGACTCATAAAAGGAACGATGGGTAGACAAGATAAACCTTTGGCGGAGAGGAAAAATAATAAAGAAAAAAAATCTTAAGGGTTGAATGATTTTCTTAGTGTCTTTAGGGAGTATACAATTTCAAGATACACAGTTGTCAATTATTGAATACAGTTACTCTTAGAAGTGTATGTAAACCCAAGAACAAAAGAAAGTTGGTTTGATTTTTCAGGCTTTGTCCCCTTTATTTTCACCTGGTGATCCTGCCAGTAACTCACTTTCAGTTCTAGAGTTGACAACGCTCATTTAAAGTACTATATCTATAGAGAAGAAACATTGTCACCCTAGGGCAGTGGTTCTCAACTCCGGTCCTCGGGACCCACTAACAGGCCAGGTTTGCAGGATAACTGAAATACATCACAGGTGATATCATTTGCTGCTCAGTGATTGCAGTATTCTAGTCTGCATCTCTCCAAGGTAATACTTAAAATCTGGCCTGTTAGTGGGTCCTGAGGACCGGAGTTGAGAACCGCTGCCCTAGGGCAAGACTACAGTAGCCTCATCCTCTTCTCATCCCCAAAAGGGAAGGGTGTGGTTCTCCAATACTTTGAGAAAGCTGGGGAAAAAATATAACTGATAATTAAGGTCCCTGGCTTTGTTGACTGTTATCAGTTGAGAAGATTCTGGAATGATCACCAGGTTTAACAAAATGCTTTCATTGGTGTAACAGAACAAACGAGGTACCAAATAAGAGAAGCTAATGGTTTACATACAGTTTACCTGTAGTCCACTAAAGCTATATAGGGGATTTTTTTGTATCTCAGTATTGCCACCAAAATAGTGAGAGAGAAGTAGAGACCCCCAGGATGTAACCTACATCACCAGCATAAAGTATCAATAGCACACAATGGGAGCACTGAGATAATAATAGTTACTGTATTCTGCTTGTGTAGAAATTAGAAATTAATCATTTGCAATTTTAGTAGTGCGAGTAAGTTGATAATATGCTTTCCATATAGATCTAGCCTTGCCCTGATAAACGAAACCCCCCTGGTGTTCAATTGGGGCATTTATATTCCTGCATTTAATAAATCTCTTTTATCCTAAATGGCCATGTGTGGCACCTACCTTCACAGCCCATCCAAATACAATGACAAATATTTAGCCTTCCCATAAGACTTGGAAACCTTTACGCTAGCCGTCACAATATGGCAGACCACGGTCCTGATCAAGACCAAGTCACGGTCCCATTTGGACCACCATGCTACAGCCATTTAGGAGCGAATTCTTCCTCCCTGCTTCTGCTGCTGTCACAATCACTACAGAGCGGACAGTGGGAGGAAGAACCGTTCCTCAGAGGGAGAGGCACAGCAGCAGTAGATGGAGGGAGGGAGCAGGGATTGCACTTTCCAGATCAACCAGCAGGGGATTGGATGCTAGGACGCTGGGCAACCCTAGCAACCAATCACCAGGTTGTAAATATGAAAATATAACTCCGGCAGCCTCCATCTAGTGTTGCTGTGTCTTCCACTCTGTGTGCCTGCGTAAGGTAATAAGGGGCAGAGCTATGATGTGAAGATTGGGAAACAGCAGCAGGGGGCTGGGCTGATAAGGGGGGGCAGAGCTGCAGGAGTCTGATGTGAAGGGGGGGCCAGAGCTGCAATGTGATGTCATGCCGTTCTATGCAATGCAGCTTACTTGGATGCGCTAGGCAAGGTAGGGGATCTATATGGACAGCACTACTTCCCCCTCTCCATCTGGTTAGGAGGGAGTTATTTAGAGGGGCATGCCCTGTCCTTCGATATGAATGGTCATTCAGTTATCCTATATTGTGAAGAGGTTGGAGACACATGTTTACACACAAAATCTATGCAAGTCACTATTTAAATCTGGGACCTTGCTGAATAATTTCTTGGCTTGTCTCCTCCATTCCTTTTTGCTTGCCACACTTGTATTTGTGGATGCATGCTTTAATGGAGATAAGTGTTCTATTCCTACTGCTAGCCATAATCTTGGATACACATGTCCCCATATGTGATTTTAAAGTTATATGGAATGACCTACCACTTTTTCTTTTTAAATCCCGCTCTCCCTAGCTGGTTCCCCCCACCCGGACCACCCAATCACATACAGGGTGTGGTGGGTTGATTTATATGATTACAGTTAACTTTGTAACCAATAACAGAGGTGGCTGAAGTGCAGGGAGCTCCCAGTCATGTTCCCCCTTGGGGGTGGTGTCCCAGGGGTACCAGAAAAACACTTTTGGGCTGTACCACATGATTGGTTTTTCACTAGCCATTGGTCACATCACCTTACGCTTTTCTTGCACTACACCATGGGGCAGGCCTTTTGGCTAGCCAGGGCAGTTTTTTATACCAGCTGAACGTCCCGCTGTATATTGCGCATGGCACTTTTGTTGTTGTGTCACAAATGTAGTTACAAAGCACTTCACTTTTCTTTTGTGTGTGTTTTTGCAGAGATGGAGGGTGCAGGTCATCGGGGTGCTTGCTCTGATGTCCGGGGGGGGAGGGGGGGAAGCGGCTTGTGTGGCCTTTGGGTCTTTTGCCTCTCACCATCCAGAGGGGTCTCTCTTCGGAAGAGTCCCTCACCAAGTACTTGGTGGACCGGCCTTAGCTGGTCACAAAGAAATGGGGTCCACCTTGCTTCGGCCTAGGTAGAGCAATGCATACCCTTGCCTTTATTAGGAGCCTTGCACCCCAGGAGGTTCAAGGTTAGAGGTTGTTTCTCTTCAGGATTGGTCATACTGTAGCCTCTGTGCACTTGTGTGCTGTGATTTTGAGGGGGGACTATACTTGGTGGAGGGGGGTGACCCCTTGTTTTACCGCAACGGTGAGGTGACACCAACCCCAGCAAAGCCACTGCTACCCACCTCTTCTTCTCCAGGCCAGCATGCTCTAAAGCAGGGGTCCCCAACCCCCGGGCCGCACTGTCACTGGGAGAAGCCACATCGGCAGCCAGCGGCGGGAGGGACATTCACCTTTCCAGGACTCTGGTGTGTCAGATGGGTCAGGGGACAAGTGATGCTACATCCAGAGGCAGGCTATGGGTGGCAAGAGAACCTGCATCTGGTGGCAGGCTTTGGGTGGCAAGTGGCACTGTATCTGGTGGCAGGCTATAGGTGGAAAGTGGCACGCTGCATCTGGTGGCAAGTGACACACTGCATCTGGTGGCAGGCGACGGTGGCACGCTGCATCTGGTGGCAAGTGACAAGCTCAGGGTCCCCACTGATTCTGCATTATGGTGAGCTTAAAAAATTCATTTTATATTACAATGTAATAATAGAAATAATGTGAAACATGGTGTTGGGATGATATAAGTGCTAACACCAGCCATTCACCTGACAAATCAGTCGCCACCAAAATCCCAGTCAACCCCGAGAATACATTCAACACTGAGGAGGGTCTGTACTCCACCTCGACTCCTCCCTCAGGACCAGTGAACAGCATAAATTAAAGATGTAGTCCATCCCCAAACAAACAAACATTCTCCTTTTTTCCTCATACCTCATGATCAAATGAAATAGTAGGGCAGCTATTAGCACTAATAAGACTGGGAACCCCTTTTGTGGATCTTTTGGGGTTATTTCCTTCGACTACGTGGACGAAAACAGGTGGTCGTAAGTATTCAAACCTATAAACGTATGACGCAAGGACACTCCTTTGACGTTATTGGGGTTTTCTAGGTGTTTTCCCCAAGGGTCAGAATAATCACGATTATCGACGGGATGATAAAGTAAACTAGTACTCCATACTCCTTTTTTCCTCTTACAAACAAA
>BLSH010042062.1:1246306-1260073 GCA_018402905.1 Glandirana rugosa | reverse complement strand
ATGTCTGCTTGTGTTGGTAGAAAAACTTAATGAAACTGAGGAGAAAAAAAACAATGTAATTCCCTATTTCTGCCTGCCTCTCTACAGTATTTGCACTTGTAAATAATCCTGTTCAATCAACTGCTTGTAAATCAATTTTGTAAATCAGTTTTGTTTTACCAAAACTTTAGGATGCCAATCGTCAACAGAGGAAACTACAATTCCCAGAATTCCTTTTCCAATATTGTAGCCCCACTCCAGGATACCTTTAATCTTTATACTACCTTTACATGCCTTCTTTTGGGAAGGAGGGTAAAAATACTATTAGGATGGTAGAGGGAGGGAGGTGCTGTGTTATCCCAAAGCGGGGCTTTAAAGGGAACCTGTACTGAAATATAGGTAGGCCACCATTGCTGACCTTCTGAAAATGCTAGTTGTCCAGCTTTAAAGCAGACCTTCCCAAATAAAGTCACTATGCAAAGGACATACATACTCGTCTAGGTAGGTTTTTCTTTCCCAGAATTTTTCCTCCAGTTTGTTCTGTCCAGCACTACTTCCCCCAGGCAAGCATTTTTACTTCCTTACTACTGCCCTCTTGCTCTTTAATGCAGGAGGTGTAAACCATGATCAGAAGCAGTCCAGCACAGCTCAGTCACTGTGCTGTGAGCAAACTCCCAGCACAGAAAATCTATTTCCCCATAGGCTTATATATGAATATGGCTGGAGGGAAATTAAGGGAGAGGATATTTTTTCCACTTTATTTTCTGGAAATCTATCTGTCCCCATTGAAACATGCAAAAATGTCCCACATGTGTAATTTAGACAGCTATCTGCCTGACGAAAGAGGAAAAAAGAAAAAAAAATGGCTTACAGATCTAACACGATTTCGCTATGTATACCAATATTTCCCATAAAGGCAGTGGTGACATGGCCTTTTCAGGGTGCACCTGCTAGGCCAGGGCTATGTCACCAGTGCCTGTAGAGACCAGGAAATGGATTTAGACTCATTGTAAGAAACAGCAAATTGCCTTCCCCCCATCTAGCACACAAAGGTGAATTGATTGCATGCATTGCTGCAAGCAATGTTGATCTTTACCATTTGGGAGGAAAGGTACACTTCAATAGTTCTTGAGCCATGGACTAGAAAAAGTTACTTCCAATCTGTAAGGGGCTAGATGAAGCAGTGGATCAGCAAGGCAGCCAAGAAGCTAGCATTTGTTTAGAAGGTTAAACACTCATGTATCCTTCTCACCACACTAACTTTAAGGCTGAACTCCAGGAACAAAAAAAATTGGATTTTTGTACACACCGTAAAATCCTTTTCTCTGAATTCATTAAAAAAAGGCAGCTTTACTTCTTCACAGATGGGTTTGATATCATAACCTTCAGAAGTAGGACATTAGGTGCAACTTAAACTGAAACACATCTGCAATACAGGATTCAGTTATTACCCAGCAGTACCAGAAAGAAAATGCAGAGGATAGCCAAAGAAAGACCGGGCAGGTCCTTCAATGAACTCAGATAAAAATCCGATTTTCTCTTAATTTTTTGAAAGACACAGCTTTACTTCTTTACGGATGGGAAGTCCCAAAGGAGTGCCAGAAAGACAGGAATGGAGGTGTGGGTCCATAACAAAAAACAGGAGCAGAGAACTGACCCCAGGCAGAATGCAAACCGTCGCATGCAAAACATTCTGGCATAAGCTGGCATCCGCTGAGGCAGCTACAGCAAACTTATAAAACGTCATAAATGTGTGAACTGACGACCAGTTAGCCGCCTAGCAAACCTGAACTAAAGCATAAAGATGAAAAGTCCTTGATGTGCTAAGCACCCTGGTAGAATGTGCAGCAATTGGGAATAAAGCCTTGTGGCCGAAAGAGCATAGGCCTGGATCACTGTCCCACGACTCCATCTGGAAATACTGGAAGACCTCACCTAAGGCCCTCCGATATGATGATCAGAGCATTAGACTTCTGAATTAGAGGACATAGGAGATGGCCCTAACCACATCCCTGCAAAGAGGAGCCGCTTCTCTCAGATGAGAGGGATGATGAAAAAAGGAAAGTAAGACGATATCCTTTGAGAGATGAAAAACCGGCACCACGTTTGGCATTCTTTGTCCTTGTGCAACACCAAAAAGGGTTGCGTACTGGAAAGAACCACAAGCTTAGACACCCCAGGAACAGAAGTGATGGCCACCAAGAAAGCCCACCTGAGCAATAATTCAAGGGGTATAACTCATATAGGCTCAAAGGGAGGCTGATAAGACAAGATTTGTGTCCCAATGTGATAAAGGAGGTCTAGAGGGAGGAGCAAGCCAGGAAACCCTCTGCATTAAGCAAGGAAAGAAGAAGCTAAAGGAAGTTGAAAAAGAACAGCCAAAGCAGATCTAGCCCTTAACCGTACTGAGGACCAACTGACAATCCATGTCCCTTTGGAGGGACAGTCCCCCCCAAAGACTCACAAAAGTGAAAAGGCCTTCCAGATGCAATAGTATATGAAATCGAAAATTAGACTTCTGAGCCCTAAGCATAGTGCAAATAGCAGCTGGGGATAGGGCCAAGGCATTAAAGCAAGCGACTGTAAAGCATGATGGGAGATCTAACCTTAAGAGAGAGAAGTTCCAAAGGAAGCGGGACACCGAAGACGCACCTGTGGCCAGCCAAACATGATGCAAGAACCAAGCCCTGTGTGGCCATCCAGAGCCACCAGAATGACTGGAACACCCTCCCGCTCTATCCGTAGAAGCAATGAAGGAAAGCCCTTCAGGAGAGGAAAGGCATAATAAAGGCAATACTTATGCTATGGAGCAACTAAAGCATCGGTCTCATTTGCCCAAGTGTCCTTGATCCAGGCTACAACTTGGGTACCTTTTAATTGAAACTGGAAGCAAAAAGGCCAGCACCCCTTAACCACAGTGCAAACAAATCTGAGGGAACACTTTGGAGTGAAAATACCATTCCTTTGATCCAGATACTGGTAACTGAAATAGTCAGCTAGCCAGTTGTCCACTCCAGAAACGTGCACTGCCGATAGGGCCAGGACATGAAGCTCTGCCCAATGAAGGATCTGAGATGCTTCCAGGGTTGCCGCAGAGCTATTTGGAGGGAGAGGTTTTCTGGTTTTCTGTTCCCCTTGACCAGAATCTCTCACTGTAGAGGTCTGGCCTGATGTTGTGCATATGCAGCTGCTTCGAAGAAAGCCACCATGAGGCCCAGAATCCACGTGCAAAAATGGATGAAAGCCGTCCATAGAGAATGGAGAAAAAGAGCATGAAAATACAACTACTGAAGTTGACTGAAAGACCTTGGCCAAAGATATGTCCAGAAGAAGTCCAAAGTATTCCAAATGCAGAGAGGGAGTCAGGAATGACTTGCACAGATTGAGAACCCAGCTGAGGTCCTTCAATGTGTTAATTATGATGAACCGGTTGTGCTTCAAGTCCAAAGCTGATCGAGCTTGCAGAAGCAAGTAGTCCAGGTACCCCCCAATCAATATTCCCTTAACAGGGCCAAGACTGGGGCCAGGACATTGGTGAAGATTTGTTAAGCCATGCCAGGCTTAAGAGAAGAGCTACAAACTGGAAATGCAGTTCCCCCATGGTGAACCAAAGGAACCTCTGTTGGTAGCAACAATAGGGGATGTTCAAGGCTGATGTAAGGAAGCTACGATCGAGCGCACCTTCAGGGAGGAGTTCAAGGACTTTAGGACCAGAATTGGATGAACCATGTCCTTCAGAACAATGAAAAGATTAATAAAATCCCAAGCCCCCCCAGCATGCAAGCTGGCTAGATGCTGTGGAGAAGATGGCAGTTGAGGAGGAAAGAAATAATCTGGCAGCAAGGACTAGAATTCTATCATGTAGCTGGAAGAAATGACCTCCAGAACACATCTATCCAAATGGGAGCAAGCCAGCGATCTGCACACAGCAGATGGGTGCCCCCCCCCCCCCCACCTGAGGTGTTGACATGGTTTCTGAGGTTCCTGGGCTGCCAAGAATGCTTGCCTGAGGAGGAGATGGAAGGCTTGGTTGACTGGTCCTTGGAGGAGGAGCCTTGGAAAAAGAGGCTTGTGAACAAAGGAGGGTCCCGCATTTCAACAGGAATCCTCAGGCTTCTGAGTAAGGGAAGGAAAGCTCTTACCCCCAGTGATCTCACTGATGTTGTCCAAAGGACACGTTGAATAAGTGGCCACCCAAAAAGGTCACGCACAGCAAGTAGATGCCTATATGTAAACTGATGCACTTGGGTCCCACCACAGCAGATCTACTCATGGTACAAAGGCCAACCTAGGGCTTGGTATTACTCCATCTAGGGGTGGGGTGAACACCTCTGATCCGATCATTGTCTAGGTGACATCGGCCTATAACACAGCACTGTGATGGAAGGACCAGATCCAACCATCGCACGTGTCCGGCAAGGGGTTGAGCCCCTACAGGCCATTCTGATGTTGCAGCCGATCCCCCTATAGTGAGGATGCCATGTTTCGCTTATGTCTAGATAGCAAGGTTACTTTGCGGTATAAGCAAGGAAGGTCAGACCTGAGAGTGTATTAATGAGCTTTTACTGAACAAAAATGCTGCACATACAAAACTATCACAATATTAGGAATACAAATCAAGACTGACAGATCTCTATAGCAAATTAACAACCTAGCAAACAATCAAACTATAGTCTGTAACAGTAGAAATACACTTAAATGTTAATTAGACTGTGTTTGTGATCTCCGTTGACAACGATTCTTCTGGAGACCAGGCACTTTTCTTGGTTTTACGGACGAGTCTTTTAGATGTTAATGCATGGTGAGAGTGAGTTGAGCTGAGCTGACCTCTGGAAACATTTATATGGGCTTGTGTTGACAATGGTTTGTGTACCTTGACGACGGAGTAACCGAAAAAAAATATCCCAACGCCTGTGTATTCCCAAATTCTACCTCAAGATGGCACTCTGCCATAACAAATATATAATTGTTTACAGTATCTATAGAGACAACTGTCAAACTAAAATAATGGTAACAAACTCATTTACCTTATCAATCAACTGACAACTGTCCCATTGTTTCAGGACAGCCTGTGTTACCAAGGCATTCGTTTGAAAAGCATCCTCAAACTTGATCTGTTAAAATTAGTCTGATAGATAAATCATTTGTTCATATAAAATATATTATTATATCAAACGCAACACACATGTGCTCAATGGCAGTGCTGGGGGAACTACGCAGATCTATGACACCCAGCACCATAGCTGATTGGAGATAAAAACAAAAATCAATCAACCGAAACACAAAAGTCAATCAACCGAAACACAAAAATCAATCAACCGAAACACAAAAATCAATCAACCGAAACACAAAAAAACAACATGTTCAACACCCATGGCAGATCTTTTTTTGGACCCCTTTCCATTGGTGGTCAGAAGGAGGAAGAATGTCTTACATTGGAGGTCATTGGGAAAAGTGCCCCCCTTAAGTTGGTCATAGACAGAGCAAATTTCGGTTTGGTTTTTAACCACTTCCATACCGCACGAATTCCAGCAATCCTCTCCTACATGTACAAATCATTACTTAGAACCCCCAAACCTATGTATTTTTTTTAGCAGAGGCCCTAGGGAATAAAATGGCGGTCATTACAATTTTTTATGTCACACGGTATTTGCGCTGCAATTTTTCTAACACAATTTTTTTTTGGAAAAGAAACACTTTCATGAATAATTAAAAAAAACAAACAAAAAAAAAAACACAGTAAAGTTAGTCCAATTTTTTTGTATAATGTGCCAGATTATGTTACGCCAAGTAGATAGATACCTCACATGTCACGCTGTAAAATTGCGCACACTCATGGAATGGCGCCAAACTTTGGTACTTAAAAATCCCCACAGGGGACGCTTTAACTTTTTTTACAGATTACCTGTTTGGAGTTACAGAGGAGGTCTTGAGCTAAAATGATTATTATTTCCCCTCGCTCCCATTCGTGGTGATACCACATATGTGCGGTTTGAATGTCGTTTACATATGCAGACAAGACATACGTATGCGTTTGATTCTTCATGTGAGCACGCGGGGACAGGGGCGCTTTAATTATTTTTTTTTAATTGTTTATTTTATTTTTTTTATTTTTACACTTTAAAAAAATGTTTTTTTGATCACTTTTATTCCTATTGCAAGGAATGTAAACATCCCTTGTAATAGGACTAGAGCGTGACAGGTCCTCTTTGTGGAGAGATGTGGGGTCTATCTGCCAGGCCGGAAAGCATCAGATCAAAAAAAAAAAAAGGAAACGATCTGATGCTTTCCAGCTGAGTCCCCGGCTTTGTTTACTCCGGTCGGCCCGGACGTGATGTCATAACGTCGCGCCCGGGACTCCGAGAGTCAGAGATTGCCAAGGACCATCTGCTCCTCGGTTTTCTCTGTGACTCGCATCCAGCACAGACAGAACCCTCCTCTGGCTCGCCAATTGCACAGGGGAACCCGGAGAAGCACCGGAGGGCCTGCGGAAGGGGGTTGGCGTCCCCTCCCCCAGCTGGTAAGAACGATCAAGCGGCTGAACAGCAGCTATGATTGTTCTGTAGGCGTAGGGAAAAAAAAACGATATCTGGATGATGCTTGCAGCTGCAGGCATCATTCAGATATGCCCACTGAAAGCTGAGGACGTCATATGATGACCTGTGGTATGGAAGTGGTTAATGAACTGGCCAAAATTCGCTAAGTGGGTGGTCCCATCTACCACCTCCCGCCTGACATATCTCAAATGAAAAATTTAAATGAAAAATTTAAAGGAACCAAAATTATCAGGTGAACGGTGTTTGCATACAACCAAATGCACCCACTGTTCAGATATTTTGATATTTGGCGGGGCCACAACGAGAGATTTGTCCATCCATGCTGTCTAGCAAGGGTGGATGAAACAGTTAGATTTTTATCCTGCCTGACAAAATCTGTGTATGGTTAGCGTTGGAGACTGCTACAAAGATTATATGTTTAAGTTGTTACTTATCTGAGCGAAAAAAGGAACTGTTGGTCCTAGGCCACTGACTTTGCCCAATGATGTCCGTAACTAAACAGGCGAGGTCAATCCATCAATGATTGTTGCACGATGAACCTCTAGTAATCTGACGGAACCCTGGTTGAGAAAGGCTGAGAGGAGTGTAATTCATAAGAAACGATGGATACAGGTCAGTAAATAGTTTCCACGCTTTTTGTCATGGCAATGTATTGAACGTCTGTAAAAAAAAAAAAAAAAAAAAAAAAAAAAAAAAGGAAGATCTATCCATCCCCCACATGGCATGTTTTCCCAAAAAAACCATATAAACATACTCCTTTCATATAAACACTGAGTAATCCTCCAATTTAGATTGAAATCATAAAATCTCTTACCACATGGTAAAGAGCAAATCTAGAAAACACGTCAAAAGTATCCCACTTATATGATCAATGACACAGTGATCTACCCGAGTTGGCTGATAGGGATTGGGAGGAAGGCGTACAACAGTAGCTACCACTTATATCTGCTAGGGACTAATGGATTCAACTGAAATTCCTTCACAAGGTGTACTACTCTCCCAACAGGCTGTCCTCCATATACAATACAGCTGCACTTCCTTGGGCACATTCTAACATTTGGGGTGATCTTGTCCTCTGCTACAGGTCTTCTGGGATGAGGCAGCAACGAAGGTGGGGGTGGTTAGCATCTTAACGATTGCTAAAGATCTGCTTATGCTAGGTATGTGACAATTGCTACTAACACATACTATCAGCTATCCTGATAAAGTGGAAGGTACCAGACCCCCCTTCAGTAACACAATGGTGCACGTTGGTCAATAATGTCCTCCCACTGTACAAACTTGCCTATTTGGGTTGCAAATACCCCAAAAAGTTCCAAAAGATCTAGAATTCCTGGATTAAGGCCCGTATCCTCACAATTTGATAGTCCTCCAGCATTTATGGTACATCCCCCTCCCGACTACTCCCCTTCTCTGGCCCTCTTCCCTCGTTCCCCCCCTTTTCACAATCTGTTTTTCTGTACCTGGCTAGCAAGGCTCCCCCGCTTACAGCACTATGCAATGTATTTAGCTCTCTTCTTGAGCATATCACTGCAGAACATTAGGTATTGTTACTAATTGATGTAATTGTTTATTGTATGTACTAAGTCCTAGTTCCTATCAACACTAGAGTGACCTGTCTCTCCATTTGGTCTGCATTTGTGTACATGTGTAATGCTCATGTCAACCTGCATTTATTGCGTCCTGGACCTACTTGTCCTACTTGTTCCTCCTCCGTGTACCAGCACAGTTGTGCTCTTTATTGTCACTGTTTTGTATTGATATGGAAAATGCTGAATAAACTTTTACTGTTAAAAAAGAACAAATCCAGGTAGAAAATGAAAAGTCAGTGAGCTGCTAATACATTCCAGTACACTACAACTGTGCTAAACTTGGAAGCTCACTCATTTTGCCTTAGTCTGGATGCTCCGTAGTTTCTTGCCTTCATGGAATACAGGGTCATTAAGAGTGTGCTGTGTAACCTCCTCTTATTACTACTATTATATGGGATTTAAATGGCGCCAACAGTTTGCACAGCACTTTACAAAGGAAAGGAAGCCAGTACAGTTACAATATAATTTGAGACAAGAAATCCAAGGCAAGAGGGTAAGGACGGACCTGCTCTCTTCCTCTACTTGCATCAACAAACAATTTCAAGGCTCCAGAAGGGACTACATTTGATTAGTGACTGTAACATCTAGTACTATCACATTTTTTGACATCTGGATTTTTACATGGAGAGGCAGGGAGGAGGTTGTTCCAGGATCACCAGATTACAGACAAAGAAGGGAGGAGGGGGTAATCAGATCAATTAGAGCAATGTATGGATACATTAAGTCCAAGCACCAAAGTACTGACGGAGAATTTCAAATCTTCATTTTAACTTTGGCTAGAGTAAACCTTTCATAGCCTTCTAATAGCTCAGAGGACCAATGTTAGCAGAACAAAGTCCTAGTTATTCCTGCAACAAAGCCATTTTGCTGTGCCATAATAAAAATTTGTGTAGGAGAAAAAACATGGAGAAAAGCATCAATCTTCCCATACTAATGATTCAGCTCTTGTTTTACTTTGAGACGAAGGCCCCTCATATGTGCGTCCAGCCTGTCCGTTCTTCATCGGTCTATTGACAGATGATAAATGGACAGCATTTCTATGGACAACCAAATGTAAATGGATGATCATCTGTTTACATCCGCACCTGTTCAGTTCCATTTTTTAAAATGGAACAGTTAACGCCCAGATCCATTGTAAACTGACGGCACCCGTTTATGTTCTATTTTAGGCAAGAAACATTTTTTTATTTATACAAATAGTCATCTCTGATTGGTTTCTGCAACAGCTAAACAAATGGATGTAGACTTACCTGAACTGATATAAAATTGATGTAAACTAAACTGAAGTGAAGGCTGATGTAAACGGATGTAAACTGAACATGGATGTGCAAACTGATCTAAATCGGTTTTCATCAGTTTTCTAATAGCTATAAAACAACTGAACGCATGGCGCCCGTGCGAAAGGGGCACAAAAGCAGCAGTATGGATATATCCCTGCCAGACAGCTGCTTTAAAAATAGACATGATTTAACAAAAATTCAAACATTTATGAATCACAGCAATGTGCTTTACGAACACGCATTGCGTTTTAGAGTCCAAAACCTACAGAACACAATAAAAAGGAGTGGGAGTGTCAAAAAAAAAAAAAAAAAGACAAACTTGTGGAGGCGGCCTGTCAAAGTACCATGATCAGCTTTCTTCTACATGAAATTCTCTCTGCTTAACTCTGTGAAGCACTGCAGGATTTACTGTGGTCCCCATTTTATGGATATGCCACATAGAACAGGCCACAGTATATCCCCTCTGCATGAACCCCTAAGATAATGAAAACAAGGATCGGATTGTCTGCTATAAAGCCAAGCTTCAAGTTTCTCGCTTTCCTCCCTTTGATATTCGCGCATTAGACTTCAAAAGATTTTTGTATGAAGATTATTTTTAAAAATATTTTCAGAAACTTTGTGGAAAACAAGGAACATTTTCTTTTCAGAGGGTATTAGAAAGGCATTTGGAGGCATTTCAGATATAAACACACTTTATTATTGTCAATCAAATACTGTCATCCAGCGTTTCTTGCACTCATGCACTGTTATAACAAGATACTGATCATTCAGTAAGTATTTTTTTAAAACAATGCTTAACACATATTTTATTGATATACAGCAAAGTTATTTACGATGCACCCTGATTTTTTTTTTCATTTTTGTAAACTGATTTAGAAATAACATGTAATTTGGTTCCAGAAAGTAAAGAAAAATGTACATGTCCCCTTGTTGGTTTGAGGTTAAGATCTAGGAGTGCAATGTGGCACAAGTTGATACATGAGTTTTGATGTGTGTATGGTACACACACTGTATCTGTCCTAAAAGCCAAGTCCACCCTAAATGGCTAGATTAGTTATAGGTGGATGCCAATGGGTTAGCTCACCTCTAGGCTTTGTGTATCTCTCAGGGACCATGGACATCTCTGGAATTCCCTGTTCCGCCCCCTTGCAGCCTGGGTCCAATGGCATGGATACTGCATTGATCATAATGCAAATTAAGAACACAAACAGGAGAAGATCCTCATTAAACAGCTGTGACAGGGGAACAGACCTAAGGTCTCAGATACAGAGATCTCACCAATACAGTCCCCGCAGAATTAGGGACTTCAATATTGAGATCTCCTCAACACAGTCCCCAAGAAATAAAAGAAGTTGGTACAAATGGACAGAAGTGGATACTGGTTTTGGGTAGACTGATAATCTCAGAGACAAGTCCTTCCAAAACGGTTTACAAATAAGGACCAAGACTGGTGAACTAAAATCGGCCATTAACTTATCTCTCTCTGGGTAGAAGAAACGCTAACAGATCTTTATAATGGTTACAGAAGGGCAGATCTGGGAGCAGAGATCTCTGCTTAAATCCCTCAGAAATATAGCACAACAGGCTTTAACCATATTGGCCATACACCCAAAACTGAAATATCCAACTGTGAATGGATTGGTTAAAAAAAAAAAAAAAAACACTGTGCATAATAGAAATCGTACATTCCGAATGCATGAGAGAAACAGGTTAAAATACAGAGAATTACTACCTTTGCAACATAGCGTCTGCATTGTAATCATCATGGAATTATATATACCAATTATAAACTTTAGGCAAGATTTTGGAAAAAAAAAAAAAAAAGTTATTCTAGGCAGTCATTTGGTTTGAAGAGAAAAAATAGTATATAAGATCTCTCCTGTCACCCTCTTGTAGCATTTTAGGTCTAATCAACATAGGAACTCAAGTTGAATATTTCACAGTGACTTGTCTACCAATGCTCAACCTCCTACAGTAAACTCTTGCAAAGGCCCGATGGCCTTCGCGATATTGCTGCCAAGGTGGTTTTCCCTTTCCTGCGATTGTCCAAATAATCTATCTCTTGATCTTCTAGCTGTCAATATAGCCTTTAAGTCCTGTAATTTGTGATTGTATATCTTCTGGTAGCTCAAGGGGAGGAAGTTCTGGTAAGGGAATGTCTAAAGGAGGAAGGTTGGGTATAGAAATGTCCGTACCCTTGCTAGTATTTGCTACAAACTTCTGCCAGGTAGAGGCTGGGCTGGAAGAAGTTGCTGTTGGCTGCTGCAGACTCCACAGTTCAGACTTCTCCACGAAATCTGTGTCCGTGTCCAGGTATTTCTCAGGGTTTCTCTGGAGCCGCGCCAACTCAGCCCGTAGTTTCCGATTTTCTCGTTTTAGTTTCTCATTTTCAGCCAGAAGGGTGTCCACCAGCAAGTTCAGATCTTTTATCTTGGTTGCTTGCTCTTCCAGTTTTGTTTTGTCATCTTTTGGAACACGGTTGGCCTTATAAGACTCCAGTGGCTCCTTCCTCTTCTGCAGCAGATACATTAAAGAGTCTGGTTCTCGGTCAAGGACACTGTGGATTTCCTGCAAACACTTCCCTGGGTTAGAATTGGATTTCTGCCCTGCAGAAACGAGTGCATTTTGGCTATCGACATCATCAGTAGATGATTTGTACGATGTTTGCAGATGGGCAGTGAGCTCCTTCTCTGCAGCTATTGCTTTTTGTTGAGTTCTTAGTTTCTCTTCTCTCTTGGCTCTTTTCAATCTTTCCTGAATTAAGAGCTGTTGCTTCAAGTGGCTCTCCCGCTGCAGCTCTAGAGACAGCTGAGCCTAGATAGAAGGTGAGTAATAAGGGTTACTTGTTATAATAAAGGATTCCCAATGCCTGTCTTGAGAGAGGTGAAAAGATTAGAGCCTCAAGCTGTAGGGTTCACTTCAGATATCAATTTCATTTGTAACGATAAAAGGATCTCTCAGAAGACACTTATTAGAAAAGATCCCTACAGGCGGACTTCCACAGAGTCCCCCACTGGGGCTCCAGCAGGCAGTAGAGAGCCGCAACATTTCAGAAATTTGGCTTATTTGAACCCTCCACCAACTTTAGAGTCAAATTCTCTACTACCCAAACTCCAGAATTAAGTGTGAGGCAACCCCTTTCACACTGAGGTGCTTTACAGTTGCTATTTAGCTAAAAATAGCACCTGTAAAGCGCCTCAAAAATCCCTCCCCATCCACCCCAATGTAAACACCGGAGTGCTTTCACACTGGGGCGGTGCGCTTGCAGGATGTTACAAAAACTCCTACAAGCAGCATCTTTGGGGCGGTGCAGTGAGTGGTGATACACCGCTCCTCCACTGCCCCTTGAAAACAATGGGCAGCGCTTCTGAAGCGGCTGCACACCGCCTAGGAAACGCAGCGCGCCTGCACTTTTAACCCCGTTTTAAACCCTTGTGGTGGGTTAAAAGCGCCGCGCACCCGTCAGCCCTAAATTCCCGCTGAAACTAGTGGGGATTTACCGCTACCACCCGCCCCAGTGTGAAAGGGGGTCTTAGGAAGTTGCTTTGAACTCCCTAGGTAAGTAGGGAAACACACAAGGAGCATAAATATTTTCTCTAGGAATTGCTTAATTAGGAGCTTGAAAAAGGTAGCTGTTAATTAGGCCAGTTGATGCACTCCAGCAAACAGAGGAGGCTGCCTCTGGGGCACCCAAGATTACAGAAATAATGTCAGCAATCATGTGTTTCAGCTGCCATGTTTTACTAGCACCAGGGTCTGGCATAACATTGTCTCATATTATATTATATAATTTATTGGCAGCCCTTTCACAGAACCAAAAGGGCTGGAATTTACATGATGTAAGGCCCTAAATCCCATAAATGCCTTACAGTGCCTTGAAAAAGTATTCATGCCCCTAGAAAATGTCCACTTTCTCATGTTACAACCAAAAACGCAAATTATATGTAATAGATCAACACAAATTGGCACGCAATTGTGACGTGGAAGGAAAATGAATTACAAATAAATATCTGAAATGTGTGGCATGCATTTGTATTCAGCCCTCTTTACTCTGATACTCCTAACTAAAATCTAGTGGAACCAATTGTCTTCAGTAGTCACCTAATTAGTCCACCTGTCACCTGTGTGTAATTTAATCTCAGTATTAGGCTGGGTTCACACTAGTCCGATTATCGGACCGACATTAGGAGCACAAGTCGCATTACGTCACAAAAACAATCATTCCCTATGAGAGCCGTCTTAACTGGTCTGACTTGTGTTTTTCAAAGTCGGACCGACTTTGAAAAAGGTTCCTGTACTACTTTTGTCCGACTTTGATCCTACTTTAGCCCATTGAAAGGCATTGAAGTCGGATCAAAG
>BLSH010042062.1:1192496-1203006 GCA_018402905.1 Glandirana rugosa | reverse complement strand
ATATATATATATATTTTCTAACACGCTAGAGAATAAAAAAAAAAGGCAGTCATTGCAAAAGTTTATGTCACACCGTATTTGCGCAACGGTCTTCCAAGCGTGCATTTTTTAAAATAAATTCAGTTTTTTTAGTTAAAAAAGAAAACAGTAAAGTTAGGCCAATTTTTTTCCATATTGTGAAAGATAATGTTACGCCGAGTAAAATGATACCAAACATGTCATGCTTCAAAATTGCGTCCGCTCGCGGAATGGCGACAAACTTTGCAACTTAAAAATCTCCATTGGCGACGTTTAAAAAATTCTACAGGTTAGCAGTTTTGAGTTACAGAGGAGGTCTAGAATTATTGCTCTCACTCCAACGATCGTGGCAATCCCTCACATGTTTGGTTTGAACACCGTTTTCATAAGTGGGCGGGACTTACATATCCATTCGCATCTGCGCGCAAGCTCGGCGGGACGGAGCGCTTTAATTTTTTTTTTTAATTATTTATTTTGCTTTTTATTTTTACACTGTTATTTTTTTTAAAAAAAAATTTGGATCACTTTTATTCTTATTACAAGAAATGTAAACATTCCTTGTAATAGAAAAAAGCATGCCAGGGCCTCTTACATATGAGATCTGGGGGTCAAAAAGACCTCACATCTCATATTTACAGTAAAATGCAAAAAAACAAAAAACAAATAATAATTTGAAAAAAATGACAGTCCAAAAAAAAAAAAAAAAAAGGGCCCTTTAAGACTGTTTGGGAGGAAGTAACTTCTGATGTAATTTCCGCCCTGCCGTATTACGGAGCTGAGTGAGTGGCTTCTGCTGCTCACGGACACTGGGGGGGGGGGGGGCGGATCCGATCATCTCTGCCGCTAAGACAACTTTTATCAAAAACAGAATCGCTGGCTGAAAAAAACAGTATCTGAATGGTGCCTGTAGCTGCAGGCACCATTCAGATATCGCCACTCAAAGGCAGGACATCAATAGACTTCCAACTAAAGAGAAGTGGTTAAATTCTGGTAAAGGCGTATGTGTGGCATGGGCACATAGGCTTTTATTGAGTTGAGTTCAGCGGCTTTGGGGGAAAAAAAGCCAAAAGCTCTTAAAGTGAATTAAGAGCAGCAGTGTACATGAGGCCCAAGTTAGAATGCAAAGGCTACCTTGGAAACAGAGAGAAGTCCAGGACTTCAATACCACTTTGCCCTTGTGCAAGCCCAAAAAAATTGATTTGTATACATACCTGTAAAATCCATTTCTTTCAAAGGACATCACGGGACACAGAGCAGGCCATATAAAAATTACATACTGGGTTATACCCCACCTAGAGGTGAATGGACAGTGGTAATTAAATTTAGACAAGGAAGTCCAGCCCCTATATTACTCCTCCCCACTGGGAGCACTTCAGTTTTGTAGCAAGCAATGAACTCCACAAAAGACAGAGAGGGGAGGGACCCTCTCAATTGAAATTTATTTTACAGGTATGTATAAAAAAATCCAATTTTCTTTCTCCGACATCACAGGACACAGAACATGCCATATAAACATTACATACTGGGATGTTCCACAGTCCCTGAGGGGAGGGAGACACAAGCTCAATTATACCGCAGCCCCTAACACACTGTGGCCAAAAGCCAAATCCTCTGCCACCCTTACATCCACTTGATAGAATCCTTGTGAATGCATGCAATGATGACCATGTAGAGACCTTACAAATCTGTGCCACCGACTTCTGGTGGTTCGAAAGTCCAGGAGGTCCCTACTCTCCTGGTGGAATGAGTTTTCACCCTGAATGGGGAAACCTTCCACTTAAACCATAAGCTTGAGTAATCAGCTGGCGAATCCACAGGCGAAATAGCTGCCTTGGATGCTGCCTGACCCTTCCTAGGGCCTTCAGGCAAAACAAAAAGGGATCAGTCTTCCTGATGTCTGCAGATCTCTTCAGATATATCTTAACAGCACGCACCACATCTAGAGAGTGCAATCGTCTCTGCTCCAGTGAGGAGGGCTGACAATAAAAAGAAAGTAAAATATCTTCATTGAGATGAAAGGCCAACACTACCTTTGGTAAGAAGGATGGAAGAGACCACAGCACCACCTTATCCTGGTGCAATCTTAAGTATGGCTCTTTATAAGAAAGAGCTGCCAACTCCAAAACCCTTCTGGCGGACATGATGGCAAAAAGAAAGACTAGTTTCCTAGTGAAAAGAAACAAGGGAAATCTCCCTAATAGGTTTAAAAGGCTGCTTCTGCAGCACTGACAAAACCAAATTCAAATCCCATGGACAGGGTGGAAATCTAACAGGTGGTAACAATGAGTTACCCCTTGAAGAAAAGTTCTGATCAAAAAGTGAGAAGCCAAAGGCCTCTGAAAATAAATGGACAAGGCAAAAACCTGACCTTTGATTGTAGTTAAAGCCAACTTCAAGTCTACTCCTGCTTGAAGAAAGGCTAGTATTCTACCAATAACATACCTGCGGGGATGTCATTTCCTGGCCTCACACCACGCAATGTAAGCTTTCAAGACCCTATGATAAATCTTCCTGGTGACTAGCTTCATAGCGTTTACCATTGTGGACAACACAGGGCCTGAAACCAAGCGATCTCTCTCAGTAGAAGAGATTGGGGGAAAAGCATAAATCAAGGAGAACTGGGCCCATGGAGTCACCAGATCGCCCACTCCTATAGCCAGAGGATCCCCTGCTCGGGAAACAACTGCTGGACTTTGCTGAATCGGGACGCCAGTAGATCCACCTCTGTTGTCCCCCAGGCGCAGGCAAATAACCCAAAAGACTTCAGGATACAGCGACCGCTCTCCTGGGTGTATCCGTTGGTGGCTGAGAAAGTCCGCCTTCCAAATTTGCACCCCTGGGATGTGAACTGCAGAGAGACTTGGTACATGATTCTCTCCCCAAGAAAGTAGTAGGCAAACTTTCCTGTGTGCCAACTGACTCTTCGTGCCACCCTGATGGTTGACATAAGTCACTGCAGTGGCCTTGTCGGTCTGAACCCTTACCAGGTAGCCCTGCAACCTGGATAACCAATACCTCAGAGCTAGCCAAATCGCTCATAGCTCTAGGAGCTTGATGGGCAATCTCTGCTCCACCAAGAACCATCTCCCCTGGACCGTGGGGTCCCCCATGGCCATTCCCCAGCCTATAAGACTGCCATCTGTGGTCACAATCTTCTAAGACACTGGAAGAAAAGATGTTCCCCAGCCTATAAGACTGCCATCTGTGGTCACAATCTTCTAAGAAACTGGAAGAAAAGATGCGCGGGGAATGTCTCACTGCCTGTGATTAACGCAGTGCAGGGTTCACTTCCTGATGGGCTTGGGTACGTTCCGTTCAGTCTTTAGTAACAAACTGTGAGGAAACAGATAAGGAGTCAACTACAATACCAGACAGCCGCAGTGCATGCACTGCTTAGCCGACCTCCCCCAACTCAGCTTCCTGCCTAGCCTGACTCAGCTGCCCACCCCCAGACTCACGTGCCACCAGGAGGATTTTTAGCCTGCTACCCAGCACTGTCCACCGGCCGCCTCACACTCTTCCTGATACCCCTGTGGGGATCACAGGCGCATTCCAATCATTCATTCACATACAAAGTGAAAGGACAGATTAGTACTGGTGCAGGCTCCCCCTGGTGGCAAATTCACAGGAACTGCAGGCAATACCCAAACATGACTGTGGCTTTCCTAGCCGAGCCCTCTGATGGTGAGAATAAAAAGAAGTGCGGGCAAAAGGAGGGAAATTTTAAACAAACATTTTCCTATGTTTGCAGGAAGCAAGCTGGGTTCAGTAACATTACCCTCATTGGGGATTACTCACCATTCCTGCCGCAGGGCCTGGAGGAGCCTGCAGGCCCAATCTTCACCCATCCTGACGGGCTTTGTCTCAAAGACCTTCAAGGACCGGGTACCCTATAGTATGAGGGTCCACTCCCTTGGACCTGTACAGTACCGTGCAGGAGTACCTTGGTTTTGGAATCCCAGGCTTTCCTGTACGCAGGGTCCAGCGCCACATGTGGTCGCAACATGTGGTCGCATTACAGGCAAAACCTTGCAATATTCTTCTGTCTTCTTAGCGAGGCCTGGGTACCATTTATCTTGGCTTTTTTTTTAATCCAGAAAAAGAGATTATTAAATTTCTCACAGTCCAGACAAGCATACGTGTCAACAACATAATCCATAAAACCAATAAAACATACGGTACATTATACATATCATAACAAATCCCACATTTCTTTGCAGTGTACAGTGATCATCCAAGACTTGCCCCTGGTCATCCCAGGTATCTACTCATTAGAAAATGTGTGGGAGATCTCCCTCCTCACCCTCAACCTCTTCCCTATACAGCCAAGTTTCGGCGTCATGCCATGTGCATGCCCAACAGCCATAGTCAAATCCACGGGGGCGAGCCCCGGTACCTCCAGCCATCTTCCCCATATTTTCTCAAATTTAGAAGCACATCCCCTATGTTGATAGAGAATTTTTTCCATCCTCAGTGTGTTACCCACCACTGCCACCCATTCCCCAACTGTCGGAGGGGACTCAGACTTCCAGTTCACCATAATCATTTTACGGGCTAGAAAAAGAGTTCTAGTAAGAGCCACACAAATATGGTGTTCCCACTCAAACTCATCCAAAAGGTTAAGTAAGCATTGTTTAGGGTCTAAAGGTACTGAAACCTGAAACACTGTGTCCACAGTGTCAACCACCCCCTTCCAGTACACATGGAGCTTGGGGCAGCGCCACAACATATGAATCAAGTCTCTGTGGTCTCTTTTGCATCTAGTACAAGTCGGGGTGGAGAGCAGTCCCATACCATGTAGCCTGTGGGGGGGGTGTAGTAAACTCTCAGGAGAGTGTATAGTTGAGTCAGTCTCTGCGTCACATTTAAGGAGCAACCGGTCACTGCCTGTAGGGCCTCCTCCCACTGGTCCTCATCAAGCAGCCCCACGTCCAGTTCCCATTTCGGCCTGGCTCTCGAGGGGTGCTTTTCAAGATATAGATGGAGTAAAGCGGTATAGCTTAGAGGTGTCTGCCCCTCCAAGCTGAGCAAACAGTGGTGCTGAAGCCAGCGACCAGTCTGTGGTTTTCCCCTGGGCATGAACTGCATGTCTCAGTTGCATGTAATAAAAATGCATGGATACCGGCAGATTGAGTGCCTCCCTTAGGGCTGCGAATGAGATCAGCTTACCATTATGGAAAATTTGCCTCAAGTATATACCATGTTTTTTCCACCTGGCTGCATTTTGAAGTTTGGCTAGCTAAGGGTAGGCTACGTTAGACCAGATAGGGCTGAATTCCGTAATTCCTGTCACCCCCTGAAGGTACCTGACCTTGTTCCATATTTTCTGTTCCATATTTTCTGTATTAAATTGTATGTTGGGAAAGCTTTTTGGGGCCTTCCAAACGTCCCAGCTTCAAGGGCGGTTGGGATAGAGCTACCTCCCACCATATGTAGCATAACCAACTGGGAAGCATTGGGGTCCCTGCCAGTGTGCCCCCCTTCCACAACCATAGTACCCATCAAGTGTTGCAATTGTGCGGCCAGATAATACAGCCACGGATTTGGCAATGCAAGACCCCCACTATCCTTAGGGCGCTGCAGCTGCTCCAGCTTTATTCTAGGAGGGCGATTTTTCCAGAGTAGTGTACGGTAAATCGAATTTACAATCCTAAAAGTTTTTAGTGGGATCACCACAAGTGAATTGTGCAACATATATAGTAATTGAGGCATGAGGATCATCTTAATGAGATTTGCCTTGCCCACAACTGACAGACACAGGTTGTTCCAGGTTTTCACACGCGTCCAAAAACGAGCTAAAAGGGGGGCGATGTTAAGCAAACTGTAATCCCTAAGTCGTGGGGTCACCCAGATCCCAATATCTAAGAGAATTCGCAACAGGGATGTCCACCAACGAACCTACCTGCTGCAAATGGTCTCCATCAATTGGCATCAATGCAGACTTAGTCCAATTTATTTTCAAGCCAGAGAATTTGCCGAATCGGGCAATAGTCTCCATTGCCACTTTTAGGGATTGCCCCGTGTCTCCTAAAAGAATCATGGTATCGTCAGCATAGAGCATCACCTTCTCCTACCTATCCCCATAGCGGAAGCCGGTGATGCCCAGGTGATCTCGAATATGAATCGCCAGGGGCTCTATGGCCAAGGCAAACAGCAGGGGTGACAAAGGACACCCCTGCCTGGTGCCTCTCCCCAAGTTAAAGGGAAGGGACATCCTGCCCTCTTCTCGTATAGCTGCCCGGGGGCAATAGTACAATAGTCGCACCCAGGAGATATAGATCTGCCCAAAGCCAAAACGCCTCAGCACCTCCCATAAATAAGGCCACTCTACGCTGTCAAAGGCCTTCATAGCATTTAGTGAAAGCAGGGCCCTATGTCCAACATTGTCTGCCAGTGACTGCATGTTGAGAAACAGCCTTCTCAAGTTCACCGCCGTGGATTTGTTCGGCATAAAGCGTGCCTGGTCCGGATGAATGATGGCTGTAATAACCTTGTTTAATCTAAGGGCCAGCACTTTAGCCAATATCTTGATGTCTGTTTGCAGCAGTGAAATCGGCCTATACGAGGCCGGGTCCACTGGATCCTTACCTGGTTTCAGTATCAGCACTATGTTAGCCTTAGGCAGAGGGCGGCAGGATATGTTGCTCCCTTGCTGCATTGAACACCCCTAACAGCCTGGGCAATAGTGTCTCAGAGTATTGTTTGTAAATTTCCATAGGGATACCATCTTCTCCCGGGGCCTTGCAGTTAGAGAACGTCCCCACCGCCGCCTGCATCTCCTCAAGTGTGAACGGGGAATCTAACTCCCTACGTTGAGTCTCATTGAGTCGTGGGAAGTTTATCCCTGTTAGATATACGGTCAGGTCCTCTGGGTCATAGTCTGAGGCAGGCCAATACAGTCCCTCGTAAAAACCTGCCAGTGTCTGCAGTATCAGGTCGGGTGAATGCACCAGTTTCCCACTGTCATTTTTTACCGCCCCAATGGACAAGGAGCGTTGCTCTGACCCGGTTATTCTGGCCAGAAGGCGGCCCGTTGTCTACCCCTCCTCAAAGAACGCCAGTTATGAAAAAAAAAAAAAAAAACTCTTTTTATCCGCCGTCGAGGCCAGCAGGTGCTCATACGCAGACTGAGCCGACTGCCAAGCCTCTCTAGCGTCATCAGTAGGATCCTGCACATACTGCGCCTCTAGGGAGTGTACCCGTGCCTCCAAATCTCCCCTTAGTCCCTCTGAGTGTTTTTTGATCTTGGTAATTTCAGCACTGAGCAGATCACGTAAGTATAGCTTAAACTCCTCCCACCCCTCCAGCACTGCCCCATGATAGCGAGTAAAGAACACTCAGATGCTTCGTTCCAGCTCTTCATGGGTCGTAAAAAGTTTGAGCCAAACGGCATTAAATTTCCACGAAGCTTTAGGCGCAACCGTGAGGTACACCACCATATGTGAATGATATGAGACACATCTAGATTTATATGAGATTTCCGAGACTGAAGAGAACATTGCCGAGTTTCCCACCGCCAAATCAATCCTAGAAAGGGAGCCATGAGATTTGGAAAAACAAGAAAACTGCCTCGCCGAGGGGTTTCTATGTCTCCACAAATCCAGCCATCCCACCTCGCGAAGCAGTCGCGCCAGAGGAGTCTCCCTTAACAAGGCGGGAGCCCCCGGGCACGGGTGCTTGTCGAGACCAGGATTCAACCAGCAATTAAAATCACCAATGATCAACAAAGGGAGGTCCGGCCTCCCCTCCAGGAAATCTAGGAGAAGCCGGAGCACCCGAGCATCAAACGGTGAAGGTATATACACACATGCCAATACACATTTCAATACGCCTATCTGACAATGTAGGAATACAAATCTCCCCTCAGGGTCCACCTTGACGTCATACTCCTGGTAGTCCAGGGATCTGTGTATCACAACGCTCACCCCCCGTGAAAACGAGGTGTGAGTGGAGTGATAGTCCCACCCCATCCATGAGCACCTTAGGCCGCTTTTAGTGCCTGCCGTCAAGTGTGTCTCCTGAAAGCATATTATGGCAGGGTAAAACTTTTTGAGACAAGCAAAAATCATAGTACGCTTCAGAGGGGAGTTCAGGCCTCTAATGTTCCAGGATATCAGTGGGACCCCTGCCATAGTACATGCATGGGTAGCGTCCAAAAGGGATATCCGGGCTCCATAGGGAAACAATGGGCAACAGGGGCCAAGTGGGAGGCCCGGTGGCTGTTCAGCATTGCCTGTGACACGGCATTAAAGTGGGCAATGGCAAAGTCTCTACAATGCAAGTCTGGATCGTGGGTAAACTTCAACCAAAAGAAACGGAACGGCACATCAGTGCCAATAGTTGTGACTGAACCTGTAATATGGCAGCTGCCCACCCTGTGCACTTCGAACAGGGCGGCAGATAGGATCAGATAGCAAAAAGGAAAAAGAGTTTTCATATCATCCAGAACCGCCAACCGGGCAGGTCCAATAACTTTAACACAACTTTGCTGTAAGCAGATAGTTTGTCGTCTCATCGCACTAAGCAATATTCCGTGAAGTCACAGTTGAGTTCCTGACGCTCGTGGAAATATAACGTCCCCCAGCACAGGGTAAACAAGTTGCTATTGAAAAAGTAGTCTAGCCTCCATAAGTACTCATGAAGTAACTGTGCCCATCTAGTAGTGGCAATATGACATGCAGCAGAGTCAATCCCCGTCTGCGCCGGCTCGACAATGGCGTAAGGCCTGCTCGTTATAGTCCAACCATGTGGCCGCTTCTCTTGCCAACTCAAAAAAACTGAGCCTGTCCTTCAACCGTAACACGCAGCTTAGCTGGATAAAGCATGGCATAGGGTAGTTGCAAGGAGCGCAGACGTCTCTTCACTTCCCCAAATTTGGCTCGACTCCTCTGTACCTCCACAGAGAAGTCCGGGTAGAACGACACCCGGACCCCATTGTATTGCATATTCACCCGCTCCCGGGCGCATCTCAGTACTGCTTCCCGATCTCGGTAATGCAGCATTGGTCTCGGAGGTGCTCCCTGGGGCAGTGGACGGCCTGGGGTTCTGTGGGCCCGCTCCACTGTGAAGAATGGAGAGAAACCTCCTTGCCAAAGACCTCAACAAGCCACTGTTCCACGAAAGTGGTAGGGTCTTTTCCTTCAGTTTTCTCCAGGAGCCCGACAATGCGGATATTGTTCCTGCGCAGACGGTTTTCCGTGTCCTCTGCTCTATTGGCAAGCTCCTGAGCTATCCTGTGGCCTGTCTGGGCTTCCCGGGCTGTTTGCGGCATTGTATCTTCAATGTCACTGACCCTGCTTTCTACCGCTGTAGCCCTCTCACGAACCTTTTGTAAATCTTGCCTCAGCAGAGAGACCGTCTCCCTAAGGCCTCCAAACTGGTCCTTCAGGGTGTTTACAGAGGCCGTACACAGGTGGACCCCCCGAAGTATTTCAGCTAGTGTGGGCTGTGCAAGCTCTTGTGAGTCCCCCGTAGGGGGAGAGGGAGGGTGCAGTGTCTCTGCAGCAGAATTATCAGGGCCTGTGACCGTGCTCTGTCCCTCTTCCATCAGACCACCGCCTCTCAAAGGCCTATTAACAGGTGAGACCTCTCCTCCGCTCCCAGCCACCGTCCCCACAACTCTCTGGGCATAGTACAGCATATTGCGTGGCTGATCTTTCCCCTGGGATTTGCCCACCCTCTTACCGCTCCCCTCTTTGCTTTTTGTCTGGCGCTCGTGGTGTGCGTTGAGCGAGGGCCGCAGCGGCACCATCTTGGGAGTCCGAGCCCATCATCCCAATCCAGCCTGTACGGGTCTTCCCCCAAGTGCAGAGGGCCGGCGGCGGGTCCGGGAGAGGCAGGGAGTCGGAAGCCAGCTGGGGATCTGCAGAAATCAACGTTGGGGATGCCGGGGGAGGATCGTTACTCGGATCAGGTACGGAGCTGTGAGAAGTGCGTCCTCTCACATGCCGATCTTGGCCACGCCCCCATCTTAGCTTTAATAGCCATTTGAAATGGATCCAGTATGAAGGCTATGCCTGATTCTAAAAAGAACCTGTGTGGGAACCAGCATAGAAGCTCCACAGAGCTGTAGAAGTGACCATCCACCTTCAAGACACTGGTGAAAAAACAGAAGTGCTCCCAGTGGGGTGGGGTTATATAGGGGCAGGACTTCCTGTCTAAATTGAATTACCAGTGTCCATTCACCTATAGGTGGCGTATAACTCAGTATGTAATATTTATATGGCCTGCTCTATGTCCCGTGACATGACATCCGAGAAAGAAAAATTGCTTTCAGAATAAAGCCACCAGCTCAGGCACAGGAAATACAATCTTGCGGAAGAGTAAAGAAGATTTTCTTTGGTACAAATGAGAGCTGCTTCTGAAGAACACGATATAAATCCTGCCAGAGTCACAGGGAATTGGACTAGGGGAACCACATAGGACCCCTCTGCACAAAGGTATTATTAGATATAAGAATATAGATTATTATGGAAACACGTCTCCCCAGGAT
>BLSH010042062.1:1150523-1187553 GCA_018402905.1 Glandirana rugosa | reverse complement strand
CTCCTCCTCTTATACACACAGGTGGGGGGGGGGGGGGATATAACCCTTTCCATGCCAGGCTGGCCTCCTCTTATACACACAGGTGGGGGGAGGGGAGATGTAACCCTTTCCATGCCAGGCTGACCTCTTCCTCTGTTATACACACAGGTGGGGGGGGGGAGGGGAGATGTAACCCTTTCCATGCCAGGCTGGCCTTTTCCTCTGTTATACACACAGGTGGGGGGAGGGGAGATGAACCCCTTTCCTCTATCTGTGGTCATCTAGTAGCAGTGTATGGACGGCCTCTATGAGCAGACCCCATAGACCACACATTGCCCCTCACCTGAGGTCACCCCTCTGCCCCTACCGGGCCCGTACCTTCCCCCTCCTCTCCGTACAAGCCCAGCCTCCCCGCTCTCTGTCCCCCGGCCAGCTGTCAGGGACATCCGGGACACTCACCAGGTTCAGGGGACTCTCCATCACTTCCATAGAGCCCGCTAGACGGGAGAGTGGCGGCTCATCGGGCCTGTCTGTCCCCGCGCCTCTCGGGGGAAATCTCGGGCTCTGATCCCGGCTCTATCAACACAGACAACAACCTCCACTGCAGCACCAACAACAACTTCCGCCTCAGGCCCCGCCCCGGCCTGGCGTCACGCTCTGCGGGGCCGGTGACAGCTGAAAGGGGCGGTGTTGCATGCTGGGGGAGGGTCGGGCTGATGGTTGTTATAGATACAGCGGCGGCGTCCTGAGCTGGAAGCGGTGTTGGCCGCTAGACGGCGCTGTGATGTAAAGGACAGCTACCCTTCCTGAATCGCATAAAGTTTAATAAACCATACCAAAAAAACGTGCTAAAAACTTCTAAAAATCTTTCAAGTATTCCTCACTGTGAAAATCAACACTGTATATATACAAATGTGCAACATACAAGTACAGTAATAATAAAATATAAACATAAATACAGAGTGATAAATCCAACTCCAGTGCAAAATGATGGTGAAACCAGAAAAAAATCGATATCGGTAAGTGCGGTGATCGAATGGCATCAAAGTAAATGGTGATTGTTTAGGAGCTCGGTCCCAACAATCCACCGCTCTGGGCAGTGGCCACTCACCTTAAAATAAATAATACTGCGCTTTCAAAGGGTCAGCCATCGACTGGTGAAGATCATTCTGTGGCTCATGGAACTCAGCTCACACATAAAATGGAAATAAGGGTCTCCATTGTGTAGTGAATTAAAACAACTTTAATGAAACAAAATAATCACATACATGTAAAATAGCAGAGATGTACAGTATCTCACAAAAGAGAGTACACCCCTCACATTTTTGTAAATATTTTATTATATCTTTTCATGTGACAACACTGAAGAAATGGCACTTTGCTACAATGTAAGTGAAAATGTCCAAATTGGGCCCAAAGTATCAACATTTTGTGTGGCCACCATTATTTTCCAGCACTGCCTTAACCCTCTTGGGCATGGAGTTCACCAGAGCTTCACAGGTTGCCACTGGAGTCCTCTCCCACTCCTCCATGATGACATCATGGAGCTGGTGGATGTTAGAGACCTTGCACTCCTTCACCTTCTGTTTGAGGATTTCCCACAGATGCTCAATAGGGTTTAGGTCTGGAGACATGCTTTGCCAGTCCATCACCTTTACCCTAGGGTTGCCACCTCATCCCTTTAAACCCGAACACATATGAATTACACAGGTTCTGTGGCTGATTAAATGCAGATAAGGCACCAAGTGAGTTTAATTACCACCTTAATCAGCCACAGAACCTGTGGAATTCATATGTGTTCGGGTTTAAAGGGATGAGGTGGCAACCCTACTTTACCCTCAGCTTCTTTAGTAAGGCAGTAATTGAGGTGTGTTTGGGGTCGTTATGTTGGAATACTGCCTTGCAGCCCAGTCTCTGAACGAAGGGGTTCATGTTCTGCTTCAGTATGTTACAGTACATGTTGGCATTCATGGTTCCCTCAATGAACTGTAGCTCCCCAGTGCCGGCAGCACTCATGCAGCCCCAGACCATGACACTCCCACCACCATGCTTGACTGTAGGCAAGACACACTTGTCTTTGTGCTCATCTGGTTGCCGCCACACACTCTTGACACCATCTGAACCAAATACGTTTATTTTGATCTCATCAGACCACAGCGCATGGTTCCAGTAATCCATGTCCTTAATCTGCTTGTCTTCAGCAGATTGTTTGCGGGCTTTCTTGTGCATCATGTTTAGAGGAGGCTTCCTTCTGGGATGACAGCCACGCAGACCAATTTGATGCAGTGTGCAGCGTATGGTCTGAGCACTGACAGGCTGACCCCTAACCCCTTCAACCTCTGCAGCAATCTAGCAGCACTCATAGGTCTATTTCCCAAAGACAACCTCTGGATATGACGCTGAGTACGTGCACTCAACTTCTTTGGTCGACCATGGCGAGGCCTGTTCTGAGTGGAACCTGTCCTGTTAAACCGCTGTATAGTCTTGGCCACCGTGCTGCAGCTCAGTTTCAGGGATTTGGCAAACTTCTTATAGCCTAGGTCATCTTTATGTAGAGCAACAATTCTTTTTTTCATATCCTCAGAATTCTTTGTCATGAGGTGCCATGTTGAACTTCCAGTGACCAGTATGAGAGAGTGAGAACACCAAATTTAACACACCTGCTCCCCATTCATACCTGAGACCTTGTAACAATAACTAGTCACATGACTACGGCGAGGGAAAATGGCTAATTGGGCCCAAATTGGACATTTTCACTTAGGGGTGTACTCACTTTTGTTGCCAGCGGTTTAGACATTAATGGCTGTGTGTTGAGTTATTTTGAAGGGACAGCAAATTTACACTGTTATATAAGCTTTACACTCACTACTTTACATTATAGCAAAGTATAATTTCTTCAGTGTTGTCACATGAGAAGATATATTAAAATATTTACAAAAATGTGAGGGGTGTACTCACTTTTGAGAGATACTGTATGTAGAACAACGTTACTGAGGGGTCAAGCAATGATGCAGCGTGGAAAAATTCTGAACTTCCGGTCTCAGTCATGAATTTATCATCAAGGGCTGGATCTCTCTTTCTCCAGCTCTTGATAAAAAGTCACGCGCCAGTGACCCAACGCGTCGAGAGGAGCCGGGTGATGTGACTTCCGCCCTACGGCCGAGACTGGAAGTTCAGAATTTTTCCATGCTGCATCACATCATTGCGTTATCACTCAGTCACATTGTTCTACATACATCTCTGCTATTTTACATGTAAGTGATTATATTTTGTTTCATTAAAATTGTTTTAATTTACTACACGATGGAGACCCTTATTTCCATTTCATGTGTGAGCGGAGTTTCATTTGCCACAGAATGATCTTCACCAGTCGATGGCTGTGAGCAGCCACTGCACACAGCGGAGGATTGTCGATTGGTGCGATAGAGCACTGTTTGAATCACCATTTAATTTTATTTCATTGGATCACAGCAGGGGTGGCCCGTCCATTGTGGGCGCAAGGGCACCCCCCGTCAATGCTCCACTGCCCTCCCTGGGCAAACCCAAACTGGGGTTGCTAAACAGATCCCCACATGATGGAACATGGGCAATAAATGGAGAAAAGAGAAAAGGAAGCAGCAGGAGGGCAAAAAATACTGATTATACATGCATTGCATGCATAATATAACCAGCAACCCCAGTTTGCAATTTGTCTATCAGTTTCTTTACATCCATTTGCGGTATGGGATGTGTCACATGACCCGGTATCGGGAGCAGTGACAGCTGGTGAAATTTTAGGATGAGTGGGCGCCAGACCCCTCCCTTCCTTTTTGACCCCTCCCACTTCTCATAAGCCCCAACCCTTATCGTTTCCACCCATTGTGTCAGAAGTATACAGCCCAGCATCACTAGATAGGGTATACAGCATCACAGATAGGGTATACAGCAGGGATATGCAATTAGCGGACCTCCAGTTGTTGCAAAACTACAAATCCCATCATGCCTCTGCCTCTGGGTGTCATGCTTGTGGCTTTCAGTATCTTGCTATGCTTCATGGGAATTGTAGTTCTACAACATCTGGAGGTCCACTAATTGCATATCCCTGGTATATAGCATCACCAGATACAGGGGTATACAGAGCCACCAGATAGGAGTATACAGAGCCCCAGATAGGGTATATAGAGCCACCAGATAGGAGTATACAGAGCCCCAGATAGAAGTATACAGAGCCACCAGATAGGGTATACAGAGCCATCAGAGCAGTATACAGAGCCACCATATAGGAGTATACAGAGCCACCAGAGCAGTATACAGATCCCCAGATAGGGGCTTGCGGCACCGACAGACCCCCCCAAATTCAGAACAAAGTCCCACATTTACCCCACCTAATAGCAGGCTGGCAGTGTTGCAGAGTCTGGGGAGCAGGGAGCATGCTGGCAGTGGGCAGAGCCCGGCTTGCGGAGAGCATGCTGGCAGTGTGCAGAGCTCGGCTTGCGGGGAGCGTGCTGGCAGTGTGCAGAGTCTGGCGAGCGGGGAGCGTGCTCTCCGTGCTCCGGCGACATCCTCCTCCTCCTCCGAGATAGGCGTCCAATAGGATCGCCTGTCTTCTCCACCATATCATAACATACATACTGGGGCTTCCTGATTGGCTGAGAGTAGTTACCAGTTAATTTGCCTTTCTAAGGGCTCGTGGTGGCATGCTTTGCGCCACAAGCCACACTTTAATGAAGCCAATTAAAGCCGGTTCTAATGAGGTGCTTCTTGAACACCCCCTGCCACGGTAATTCATGCGGCCGGTGCCACAAAGGGACGGGCTGTATGAATGGGGGCAGTGGTGGTCACGGGCAGCCATGGATAGATTCATGCTATGCATGAATCTATCCATGACAGAGGGGATGGCTGGAGAGAGGGGGCGGCGCCCGTGCGCCCTGATGGACGGACCACCACTGATCAGGAGCCTGACTGGCTCCCATCTCTTCCAGGAGCTGCGACGCCCATAGCGGGCTTTCCTCCTCCCCCCATAGAAGTTGGGCGTTTGCTTGGCGTTGGGCGTCAACATCATGATTTACGCGTCGGATGTGTGCTTCTCCTTCACGTGGTGCTACATCCCTGGTGTGGTACACACCTAGTGGCTATGCGGGAGTCTGGTTCATTGGCGTCGATGGTGAGCGGTTTCTCTGTTCGTTCATTGGCGCCTCCCTCCTGCTTTGCATGCCTGCATGATGTTGGTGGGGGTGTGGTGGCTGTGCCTTTATAAGTTTCATCTCCAATCTATTTAAACTGGTCAGTCGTCTTTGCCCCAGCTCGATTCACCACACACATTCCTTTGGCTTCCAGCTTTTCATGTTTCAGTGCAGGTAATAATTTCACTATTCATAATCTTCTGACACGGTCACTATGTTTCCTTATCCTCTCGGTGGTTTAGTCTTCATATTTCCCATTTTCTCCTTTGCAATCTTTGGGCTTCCTTTCACTCTCCCTCACTCCCTATCCTAACTCAATTTAGGACACTTCTATTAACATTAATTCACCTCACCTTTTTTAGAAGCCTTCCTCTTATGGGTCAGCTTCTCTGGTTACGCTAAGCTATCACATTCCATGGACCTTGGTTTTCTGGCTGTGGCCCTTGTCTGGGCATATGGGTGGTCCCCCCACCTCAGCTCCCAGCTGAGATGCCCCATTTGGGGTGTATCCGGTTCTCAGTGCCACACCTCATCATACAACTGTGTTTTTAAGTATTGTAGCAAGCAAGATTTTCCAAGCTCCACTTTTGTCTGCTAATCCCCCAATTTGTGAAATGGTGATATTACCCATATATTTCTCTATTGCAATTACAGATATTAGTACTCCTGCATACTCCTGAAGAGTGGATATAACTTCCACGAAACACGTAGAGCTGTCATATGTCATGCTCAAACCTATCATGTGGTGTACAAATTTTCATTCTTTTTTTAATGTGAATCATGTGCTTGTTTACTATTTCATATGTACTGTTTGAAATTTTGAGGCCGTATGCCCAAATGTATGTATATACACAGGAATTGTTTATTATATCATTCATGAATTTTATCATATATCATTTTTTATATTCAATAAAATTACTGTTTTGATAACCTGTGTGCTTCATTTAAAGTCCCACCCCTTTTCTCTTAATGTTATACTTACCTCCTCTGTACAATGGATTTGCACAGAGCAGCCTGGATCCTTCTCTTCTCTGGTCCCTCTTCAGCTCTCCTGGCCCCTCCCTCCTGTTGGCTACCCCACAGCAAGCAGCTTGCTATGGCAGCACCTGAGCCGAGTCACAGCTCCGTGTGTACACTCAGACACAGAGCTGTGGCCCAGCACGCCTCCTTTCTATTCTCATTTTCAAGTTAAATAGTGAATATTGCGCAAATCCAAAAAGAGGGAGAATATTTTCATACAAAGCTGCCAGCACAACAGACAAAATTGTAATGGATAGTATGGCAAACGGTGCAGCGCTAAGACTCCCACAAAAACAAGTTATAAATAAATACAATTTGTACAAAATACAAAAACAGATGTGCATATGTGCAACAATGTGTGCCTTTATAAAGTGCCAACAGTGAAAAGAGTTCAGTGAAGAAAGTTCATAAATCCTCCATATGGAAACTTCACAGAAGATCCATTAAATGCTCCTTGTAATATCATCAAGTGCGTATTAGGGAAAGCCACCGCCTATTATCGCAGAGGCTTACCTGTCACGCACCTGATAGTGTAGTCTGTCTTATGCAGGAAGCAACCACTCTTGGGGCCCTGGTTCGGGAACCCCTGGTAGGATAGACAGGGAGTTCGGGAGCACAGGGGGGCACGAGGGCTGGACTGGTTCACTGTTGGTGGTCTGAGCTGTCCAGTAGTGGCTCGTGCAGGTAGTAGAATAGTGATACAGGCTGGGGTCAGCAACTGACTGGTAATGCGGTACAGAAGGTGCAGGCAGAAGAGTCGTCGGGTACAGGCAGGGTCATCAACAGGGGGGCAGCAAAGGTACACAAGGATCAGGCAGAAGAGTTGTCGTGGGCAAGCTGGGGGTCGGTGCAGGCAGAGATCAAACAAGGTCAGGGGGGTCTAGGCAGAGTACATTTTGCTGCCATGAGTAAATTTTGTGCAGGAGTAATAAGCAGTTAAACACAGCAGTATGTTCTCTCATCATCTCATCACCTTGTCTCCTTCTTCACAGGTATGCAACTTTCTTTTAAGCAATTCAAAACTGTCTCACTGCTTTGCAAAATCTCTGCTATAACTGGAGTATGCAACTTTCTTTCAAGCAATTCAAAACTGTCTCACTGCTTTGCAAAATCTCTGCTATAACTGGGGTATGCATCAAAGTTTTGTATTTGCAACTTAGCCATTTGTTAATGATGGATTCTCACCTCTTCTCGGGATCAGAGATACTCATCTTTATGACTGGCCTGTCTTTCTGATCATCCCTCCCCCGATTTCATGTGTTCCTTATCAGTCCCTATTTGGGGCGTGGAATATTTCCTCATTTGATAATCTTTGTATAAATTGAGTTATGTTCATGGGGGGAAGTCAGAGACAGGGGGTCCAGGCAGAGTAAATTTTGTTCAGGATTAATAAGTAGTTAAACACAGCAGTTTAACTAAAGCAGGATAACTAAAGCAGCAAAAAAAGACCATAAAGGACTCTACTCCACTCTGGACTGACCACAAACCACCACCTTTTAAGGCATCATTGTAAGTCTGAAACCTATCCCCAGCACCCCTTAATATATCCCCTCTGCTCTGTCTTCTAATACTAGTATCCTCTGCTTTCAAATTCTCACTTCTTTTCCCCTCTTCTCCACCCAAAAACTTGTACATATCACCATCACTTCTACCCTCTCGCTACTGTTCTCATCACCTCCTGCAAATACTTAACCCACCTGCTGACCCACACACAAGGACAGGAAAGTATGTGCACTCATACACATCTCACTCCCATCTTACCTTCCTCACCCCCCTCCTTCTGCTAACCTCTGGGGATATCTCCCCTAATCCTGGTCCTTCGGGATCTCACACATACGCTTGGCACCCTCCCTCCTCCAGCATCATCCGCAATCTTCTCAATCTTATCTCTATTCCTCTGCTCCCAACAACCCCCCCCCCCCAACCCACCATCTCATGTGCCCTCTGGAATACGCTCTGTCTGCAATAAACTCACTTCTGTCCATTACATTTTTGTCTCCCACTTCCTTAACCTTCTTGCAATCACAGAAACATGGCTGCAAGAGTCAGATTCTGCCTCGCATGCAGCTCTCTCTCATGGAGGCCTCCACTGGACTCACTCACCCAGACCCAGTGGACGGAAAGGAGGTGGAGTTGGTTTGCTTCTATCCCCACTGAGCACCTTTCAAGTTCTGGCTACCCCCCTCTCTATCCTTCTCTTCTTTTGAGACACATTGTATTCGTCTGTTTTCTCCCATTTCTCTTAGGATTTCTGTGATCTATCGGCCTCCTGGACCAGTGTCACGCTTCCTTGATGACTTCTCTGCCTGGCTACCATACTTTCTCTCCTCCACATTACCCACTATTATCCTTGGTGATTTCAACATCCCCACTAATGTTGACAGCCAAGCTGCATCCCAACTTTTCAAATTAACCTCATCCTTTGACCTTACACAATGGACACAGTCCCCCATTCACTCTGATGGTAATACCCTTGACCTTGTCTTCTCCCATCTTTGCACCCCCCACAACCTCACCAACACCCCCTTTCCTCTTTCTGACCACAACCTCATCACTTTCACATTGTGCTTGTCTCCAACCACCTGCCCCACCAAGCAGAAAACCAATTTATTGCTTCTCTTTTCAACTCTGCAACTGACCACCTCCATGACAAAATCTCAGCCCTATCTTGCCCTAACCTGGCCACCTCTATCTACAACAGTTCACTATCATCCTCACTGGATTCTCTTGCTCCTCTGACACAAAATGTCAGGCCTCGACCATTACAACCTTGGCAGACCGACGAAACCAGAAACCTTAAGAGACATGCCGTGCACTGGATCGAGTGTGGCGTAAAACCAAAACCCAGCATGTGTTCACCCAATATAAATCTGCCTTTTTAAAATACACTTCTTCCCTCCATGCTGCCAAACAAACTTACTTTGTCACCCTCATTAATACTCTGTCCTCCAATCCTCGTTGTCTCTTTTCTACTTTTAGCTCTCTACTTTCTCCACCACCACCTCCACCCCCACCCCCACCCAGTCACTCGCTCACTGCTCACTAGATTGCAAACCACTTCAAAAACAAGATTGATGCAATTCGTGGGGACATCTCCACTGCCCAGAAATCTTACCCATGTAACATACCCTATACAACTTCCCTCTCAACGCTCTCCTCTTTTGACCTTGCTACTACCGAAGAGGTCTCTAAAGTTTTCTCAGAAGCCCGCCTTACCACCTGTCCCCTGGATCCTGTTCCCTCACATCTACTACGGTCACCCACTTATTCTATCTTATGCTCCCTCACCCACATCTTCAATCTCTCCCTCTCTACTGGCACTGTCCCCTCCCCTCTAAAACATGCCCTGATCACCCCCATACTTAAAAAGCCCTCACTGGATCTCATCAGCCTGAACAACTTAAGACCCATCTCCTTGCTCCTGTTTGCATTGAAACTTTTAGAACACTTAGTCTACAACCGTCTTAGTACCTACTTCACTGACAACAACCTTCTTGACCCCTTACAGTCTGGCTTTTGCTTGCTACACTCCACTGAAACTGCCCTACTAAACCTCACTAATGACCTAACACCAATGGCCACTACTCCATACTCATACTACTCAAACTCTCTGCAGCCTTTGATACTGTGACCATCCCCTCCTCCTTAAAAAACTCCACTCGCTTGGCCTTCAAGACTCTGCTCTCTCCTGGCTCTCCTCCTATCTGTCAGAGCGCTCCTACAGTGTGACCTATAACTCTGTTTCCTCCTCTCCACTTCCTCTTTCGGTTGGGGTACCTCAAGGTTCTGTCCTTGGACCCCTTCTCTTCTCCATTTACACCTCCTCCCTTGGCCTGTTAATAAACTCCCATGGCTTCCAATACCACCTCTATGCTGATGACACACAAATCTATCTCTCTACTCCTCACCTTACTCCTTCAGTCTCCTCTCACATTACTAACTTACTAACTGACATATTAACTTGGATGTCACACCACTTCCTCAAACTCAATCTTTCTAAAACTGAGCTCATAATTTTTCCTCCAGCTCGTGCCCCTCCCCCTGACTTCTCCATCAAGATCAATAATACAACTATCAGTCCCTTTCCTCATGCGAAGGTACTAGGTGTAATCCTAGACTCTGACCTGTCCTTTCAGCCCCAAATCCAGTCACTGTCCAAATCATGCAGACTTCACCTTTGAAACATCTCCAAAATACGTCCATTCCTAACCGCTGACACTACTAAGCAACTTATTCACTCCCTGGTTAATCGCTCGCCTTGACTATTGTAACTCCCTCCTAATTGGCTTACCTCTCCGCAAGCTATCCCCTCTTCAGTCTATCATGTATTCTGCTGCCAGACTCATCCACCTTACCAACCGTTCGGTGTCCACCACTCCTCTCTGCCAATCCCTCCACCGGCTTACCATTTTCCAAAGAATAAAATTCAAAACCCTAACCATGACATACAAAGCCATTTACAATTCTGCCCCAAGCTACATAACCAATCTTATCTCTAAATATCGCCCAAACCATCCTCTTCGCTCCTTCCAAGACCTTCTGCTCTCTATCTCCATTGTCTCCTCCTCCCATGCTCGTCTCCAGGACTTCTCCAGAGCCTCTCCCATCCTCTGGAACTCTCTACCCCAATCTGTTCGCCTATCTCCTACTCTGTCCACTTTTAGGCAATCCCTGAAAACGTGTCTCTTCAGGGAGGCCTATCCTGCCTCCAGCTAACAACGGAATCTTCTACTCCCCTCATCAGTTCATCCCTTACAGTCCCTACCTTTTGTTTTACCAGCCCCCCCCCCCCCCCCTTAGATTGTAAGCTCGCAGGAGCAGGGCCCCCTAACCCTCTTGTTTTAAATTTTACTGTTGCTGTAATGTCTCTCTTTATATTGTAAAGCGCCGCGCAAACTGTTGGGGCTATATAAATCCTGTATAATAATAATAATAAGGTCAAAGACAAGCCGGGATAATCAGGTTACAGGTCACTCAGGAACACACAAACGCTGCAGAACAGACAGCACTGGCTGCTTAAATGGGGCCATTTGGCGCCAATGCCGGCGCAGGCGTGCGCACATGCTACGTGTGCCCCCGCACAGGCTTCCACACCCGACATGTTCCTGACATTGCCCCCCCCCAAGGGGCAGCCTCTGGATGCTTTGCTGGGTGCCAACTTCCTGGCGGTTTCTTATAAAGGCTTAAATTAGTTCCGCTGCATGAATGTTTGCTTCTGGTTCCCAAGAACTTTTCCAGAGCCGTACCCTTTCCATTTAAACAGGTACTGAGTAGAGCCACCCCTCTTCTGGCAGTCCAGGGTGGCCTCGACCTTGAACCCCTCCTCTCCATTTACTAGAACCGGCTCTGGTGGACACATCTTTCATCCTGGAAAGGGGTCTGGGGGCACAGGCTTTAGCAAAGACACATGAAAGACTGGGTGGATGCGCAGAGATGGAGGGAGAACCAGTTCATATGCCACCCTATTAATCCTTCTCCTCACCGGGAAGGGACCAATAAATCTAGGTCCCAACTTCTTCGAGGGACATGCCAGCCTCAGATTCCCGGTGGCCAGCCAGACTGGATTACCCGGTTGCAATTCTAATTCCCCCCACCTTCTCTTGTCGAAGGCTCCCTTGTTAAGCTCAAGGATCCTGGTAAGTGTATCCTGCAAAAGTTGTTTGAAACTTGTGGTTTCCTGTGCCACTGGTACCGTACTTTCAGAAGTCAGGTCAGGCAGGAATGTGGCATGAAAGCCATAGTTCGGCCAGAATGGAGACTGTTTGGTGGCCGAGTGGATGGAATTATTATAGGCGAACTCGGCCAGCGGCAGTAATGAGGCCCAATCATCCTGAGAGAATGAGGAGAAACAACGAAGATACTGCTCCAGAGTCTGGTTTGTTCTCTCGGTTTAGCCATTGGTCTGGGGATGATAGGCCTGAGGAAAAAGATAGTTTAATCTCCAACGACAAGCATAGGGCCTTCCAAAATCTAAAAGTAAACTGGACTCTGCGATCCGACACAATGTTGACTGGGACTCCGTGGAGACTAACAATCCCCCTGACAAAAATTTCCTCTGTTTCTGCGGCAGTGGGCGTGCCCTTCGTGGGCAGGAAATGGGCCATTTTAGTCATGCGACCACGAAGATAGTGGTGTATTGTTACACAATAAAGTCCATAGCTATCCAGCACCAAGGGTGTCAGGTACAGGGAGTGGATTTAAGAGGCCCCAAGCTTTGGCTTTACCAGTTTTGTTCTGGGCACAGATAGAACATGCATTAACATACTTCTTGCAATCCTCCTCAGCTAGCGGCCACCAAAAGGAGCATGGGAGCAGCTCAGCCGTCTTATAAACACCAAAGTGCCCAGCCAGCTTGTGGTCATGGCAAAGACCTAGAACAGTTGGACGTTGCTCCACCGGAACAAAGATTCTGCTGCTGTACCACCATAGTCCATCCTTAACCAGCAGCCTAGAATCCGAGGGGCCGGTGGAGCTGGCAAGAAGCCATCTGATCTGGGATAGCAAGTCTTCCTGAGAGAGTAAAAAGTTCAGAGGAGGAAGAATTGTATCCAGGGGAGCAGTGTTAACAGGTTCACAGAGCATCCAGGAAAGAGCGTCCGGCTTTAAATTCTTCGACCCTGGCCTGTAGGTTAGATGAAACAGGAATCTGGAGAAAAATAGTGCCCCCCGGGCCTGACGGGGTTTTGGGGTTTTAGTCTCTTGGCTGTTCTCATGTACTCAAGGTTCTTGTGGTCCGTGTATATCAAAATGGGATGTGTGGCCCCCTCAAGCAAGTACCGCCTTCCTCAAGTGCTGATTTAATGGCCAGGAGTTCTCTATCTCCCACGTCGTAGCCTTTCTCTGCTGCTGATAACTTGCGGGAGAAAAATGCGATGGGGTGGAGCGAGGCCTTGGAACCTTGTCTCTGGGAGAGAACAGCCCCTACAGTGGTTTCCGAAGCTTCCACTTCCAGGACGTATGGCAAGGCTGGGACAGGGTGTTTCAGAATGGGCGCTGTCGTGAAAAGTTTTTTCAGAGTCTGAAAGGCCGTTTGGGCCTCAGTGGACCAATGAAATTGGGTGTTCTGCTTTGTCAACTGCGTGATTGGGGTAATAATGGCAGAGAACCCCTTAATGAACTTTCTATAAAAACTGGCATATCCCGCGAAGCGTTGGACCCCTTTCCTGTCTGTAGGTGCCAGCCAGTCCAAGATGGTAGAGACTTTCTGCGGATCCATATTGATACCAGTTACTGAAATGACTAGGCAGAGACAACCCACTGAATGCTGGGTTGCTTGAAGGCACATTTCTGTGCCTTGGCGTGCAGCCCATGCTGCCGAAAGCGGCTTAAAACCTTGGTAACATGCCCGCGGTGTTCCTCAAGGGAGGAAGAAAAAATCAAGTTACAGTCTTCCATTCATCACCCTCTCGGATACGGATGAGATTGTGTGCCCCACGAAGGTCAAGCTTGGTGAATATGGTGGTGGACCCCAACCTTTGAAATAGTTCCGGGACCAGAGGCAAGGTATAACGGTTTTTGACCGTGATCCGGTTGCATTCCCGGTAGTCTATGCAAGGCCGTAGAGAATGGTCCTTCTTTACGAAGAATATTCCGCGCCCTCCACATCCTCCGTGGGGAACCCCTTCTCTAGATTGTCATCCAAATAGGCCTTGAAGGCTGCTAGCTCAGGTTCAGACAGTGGGTAAATCCTCCCAAAAGGTACTTCCGCCCCAGGAAAGACTTCAATGGGGCAGTCGTATGGTCAGTGAGGTGGCAGTTTCTCACCCCCCCTTTTTACTGAAAACGTCCAGGAAACTGTGGTAGGCAGAGGGAACAGACAAGCAAGTGTCAGGGTCTGAATCTGAGTCCAAACAGAGTGAGGTAGAGACTGTTTCTTCAGTCCGTTTCAGACAATGCTGGCGGCAGTAGGTCGACCGGAATTTGATGGTCCCGGTGGTCCAATCAATACTGGGGCTGTGTGCCCGGAGCCAGGGCAGGCCTAGAATGATAGGGAACAGGGGGGATGCTATAGCATCCAAAAGAAGCATGATGGCCGTCAGCCGTTGTTGCGGGTAAGGGAGCAGTCTCGTGGGTAACCGTGTTGGATTTAATGGGGGATCCATCCGCCAGGCGGATGACCATCGTGTGGGTCTTTGGTTGGAGAGGGATCTGGTGTAAGGCTGCAAATGCTTCATCCACAAAACAACTGCACACTCCGAAATCAACAATTGCTGGGATCTAGATAGTCCCTTCGGGGAGCTGCAGAGAGATCACAAAGTGAGAGACTTGACTTGGCAAGGAAGGCATTTCATTTATAGTAACCGGCGAACACTTAGCGCATTTGGTGGGGCAGAATCTCACTACATTTCCGGTTTTCCCGCAATAGAGACACAGGTTCAGAGAAAATCTGCATCGTCTCTCTTCAGGAGTGAGAGAAGGGCACAGGAGCCTTATCTGCATTGGCTCAGGTATCCGGAGGAGAGGAGGAGGAGGTTGCAGAAGCAAAGATAGTCGGACTTGGGTAGCTGGGAACTCGAGGCAGCATCCAGGTGGGACGCAGGGATCCCGGGGTTCTTTCGGCGCGGCGTTCCCGGAGACACCGGTCAATTTGGATGGATAGATTGATGAACGCATCCAAAGTTTGAGGCACCCCCACACAGGCCAGCTCATCCTTGAGGGACTCAGACAGGCCCAGGCAGAACTGGTAACAGAGTGCGGCATTATTCCAGGCCGCGTCGGCGCTCCACCTCCTGAATTCCACCACATAGTACTCTGCTGTGCAGAGGCCTTGCTGGAGGGCGTGTAGCACGGCCTCCGCGGGGGCGGCCTGGTAGGGGTCTTCGTAAAGCAGGCCCATAGCTTGGAAGAAAAGGGCTAGGGTAGCGACTTCTGGGGCCCTCTGCTCCCAAAGTTGGTGTGACCAGGACTGGGGTTCGTCTTGTAGCAGGGAAATGACAAGTCCCACCTTCATGGCCTTAAGAGAAAAGGTACCGGGTTGGAGGCCGAAGTACAGCTCACAAGAGCTACGGAAGGACCTGAACTTGCGGCGGTCCCCAGAAAACGTATCCGGCAGGGGGACCTTGTGCTTGGAAGGTAGGGCCACAATGGTGTGGCCTGGCTAACCCCTGGAGCCACGAGTGCAGCAAGCTCCTGGACCCATTCTTCCAGCTGGGTATAGCCTTCCTGCAGGTTCTTGACTGCCTGTGTGAGGCCGGCAAGGTAGACACACAGTTCATCCATAGCAGAGGGTGCTCCCTGCACAGACTCAGACATGGCTGTCCGTTGCTGTCACGCACCTGATGGTAGAGTCCGTCTTATGCAGGAAGCAACCACTCTTGGGGCCCTGGTTCGGGAACCCCTGGTAGGATAGACAGGGAGTTCGGGAGCAAAGGGGGGCACGAGGGCTGGACTGGATCACTGTTGGTGGTGTGAGCGGTCCGGTAGTGGCTCGTGCAGATAGTAGTATAGTGATGCAGGCTGGGGTCAGCAACTGGCTGGCAATGCGGTACAGAAGGTGCAGGCAGAAGAGTCGTTGGGTACAGGCAGGGTCATCAACAGGCGGGCAGCAAAGGTACACAAGGATCAGGCAGAAGAGTTGTCGTGGGCAAGCTGGGGGTCGGTGAAGGCAGAGATCAAACAAGGTCAAAGACAAGCCAGGTCACAGGAACAGATAATCAGGTTACAGGTCACTCAGGAACACACAAACGCTGCAGAACGGACAGCACTGGCTGCAGGATGCTGTCTGCTTAAATGGGGCCAATGCCGGCACATATGCGCGCGCACACGCTACGTGTGCCCGCGTACAGGCTTCCAGATGCAGTTTCCATGGCCAACAGTTGTTTCCTGACATTACCAGATTAACTGGACACAGACGGACATACACCCGCTGGGTCAAGCAAGCAGGGGGTATGGTACCCAATAGTTATTAAGCATCCACCAAAAATGTGATCCTCCACCAAGAAATCCAGCATGGACACACACTGGCGTATACAAGCTGGGTCGGTATTTGCAGGGGGTGTAACACACCAATTTGTCTTTCAGCTTTATATAATATATAGCTAATATATATATATATTTCTGTATAATTAATCAGCACCAACCTGTGAGGTAAATCGTGACTGTGTCTCCGTATACTTCCTGGTTGCGATAAGATCGGACGAGCGGCCAGAACGGACAGTCGTGAAGTCGGCTAGTCAAGCCACGCTTTGACCATTGCCTCACAGCCAACAACAGGAAGTAAAACGGATCAAAATATCCTTATACCCTGGGTAGAAATATCCGTCCGGGGTCATTGGATATATGTATTAAAAATTGCCCAAATTTCAATAAAATAAGGAATACAAGCCTATATAATAAGAAATCAATCTTAAACACTTACGCACCGCCTACCGTGTATTTACGGCGGCAGTGTGAACGCTGAGCGCGAATCAACGTAAAAAAGCGGCGATCTGCGAGTGGCCACTAGGGGGCGCGCGTGCCTGCCATACTCCTGAGGCGTGTGCCTGCGGCTCGGGTGGACCCGATGTCCACTGGCGAGCCGCGATGAGCGGCCACAGCCAAAGAACGGGGAACCGCCGATGTAAACACGGCGGTTCCCCGCTCTGTTAGTGGAGGCATGGGAGATCTACTGATCCCTGTCACTGGGATCAGTTAGATCTCTTATGCCCATGGTAACCCAGTCCCCCCACAGTTAGAACACACCCAGGGAACAAAGTTAACACCTAGATCTCCCCCTGCAGGTTAACTCCTTCACTGCCAATGACATTTATACAGTAATCAGTGGACATTTACATTTCTGATCGCTGTATAAATGTCATTGGTCCCAAAAAAGTGTCAAAAATATCCGACATGTCCGCTGCAATATCGCAGTACCACTAAAAATCGCAGATAGCCGCCATTACTAGTAAAAGATAAGAACCCCAGAAATGAATTCTCAATATCCGTAAACGCGGCCACTTTTGCGCAAACCAATCAATAAACGCCGATTGCAAATTTTTTTACCAAAAATATGAGGAAGAATATAAATTGGCCAAAACCGATGAAAAAAATGTTTTTTTATTTTTTTTTTTTGCATTTGAATTTTAGCAAAAAGTAAGAAATTTGTGTTTTTTTGCAAAATTGTCACTCTTCATTTGTTTATAGCGGCGATCAGAAATGACGCAGAGGTGATGTCCGTGCGATCGTTCGGGTTCCGTCCGGACCCGGACCCGGACTTTGTCCCGAGGTTCGGACGGACCAGCAGAACCCGAACTTCCAGGTGTTCGCTCAACTCTAGTTATTAATTGTCTGGACTTCTTGGTGGAGGATCACATTTTTGGTGGATGCTGAATAACTATTGGGTACTATACCCCCTGCTTGCTTGACCCAGCGGGCGTATGTCTGTCTGTGTCCAGTTAATCTGCTAAGCCTCTGAGATAATAGGTGGTGTCTTTCTCTAATACACACTTGGTGATATTACAAGGAGCAGTAAATGGATCTTCTGTGGAGTTTCCATATGGAGGATTTATGAACCTTCTTCACAGAACTCCTTTCACTGTTGGCACTTTATACAGGCACACATTGTTGCACATTTGCACATCTGTTTTTGTATTTTGTATAAATTGTATTTAATCACTTGTTTTTGTGGGAGTCTTAGCGCTGCACAGTTTGCCATACTATTCTTATTGTCTGACTGACTTTGATTGACATCAGCAGGAGCCAATGGTGCCGCGCTGCTGTCTCAGCCAATCAGGAGGGGAGTCCCAGATGGCCGAGACATTCCTACAAGATATTTGGAGCTAGAGTGACCTCAGGTAAGTATTAGGGGGCTGCTGCACACAGAATGCTTTTTATTTTTATGCACAGAATGCATTAAGATAAAAAAAAAACCTTCTGACTGTACAACCCCTTTAAGACCTGCACACAGACTGTTTTTTTCCTCCCCATGACAAAATGTGTGTTTTCTGGTTGTGTTTGGGGTGCCACAAACAATGACTAGCACCATAAGTGTGATGAGAGTTTTAGCATGTTTTGCATGTTCCATTAACGCGCACTTCTGCATGCATTTCCAGAACACGCAGGTGCGAATGGGAGCTTAACCACTTGCCTATCGGGCGCCTTCACCCCCTTCTGACTAGGCCAATTTTCAGCTTTCAGCACTGTCACACTGAATAACAATTGTGCGGTAATGCAACACTGTACCCAAAATACATTTTTATCTTTTTTTTCACACAAATAGAACTTACTTTTGGAGGTATTTAACCAATTAAATTATAAATATAAAAATTGTGGAAGCGCTGCTAAATCCAATAATGAATACAAGAACACTAAATGAATAGAATAAAAGGTGAATGTGAACATACAATACAATTCATATAAAATGTGCTAAAGTGTGCAAACCCAGCAATATAAAAGTGCTTGTACCAAAGTGCAATCCTTAGATCAGGGTTTCTCAACCAGGGTTCCATGGAACCCTAGGGTTCCTCCAGAGGTTGCTAGGGGTTCCTTGAGCAATGGTCAATTTCTACCTCTCAGATAAATTCCCAATGACACAATTGATCTTTTTAGCTATCTGTAAGGGGATAATTCTTCCCAATGACCACAAGTGTAAGGAGCATTCTTCCCATTGACCATCACACTAATGCAGGGCTTGACAAATTTGCCTTGAATCTAGGAGCCAGCTAAAAAAGTTAGGAGCCAGTTTTTTATAGCGTAGTGTTGGGTTGTCAGCGCCCCCCGGGGTAAGACAAGTAATTTGCGCCCCTAACCCTAACTTACTCACAGCAGAGCAGCCAGTCAATACCTCCACCGTTACATCAGGGTTATAGGCTGGCCAGAAAGAGTGACACTAAAAAATCTGTTATGGGGGAAACTCCTTATTATGCCGAATGCATCGTGACTGCGGCACGTAAAACGCCCTCATCTGCTGCCTAATGGAGCTTAAGGGTGGCAAAATCATGTCTCTACTGCACATTTTTACCACCCAACTTGCACATTTAAACAAAGCCTTAGTGACATTGTAAATAAAATACAAAATAAAGGTGAAAAGTATTCCAGTGCTGCTGATCTTATGCTGCCTCTTTGTAGCCACATGTGTGTCCCCCACAGTGACTTTTCATTGCTCTGGTGTGCTTCCGGTCACCATGAAATACTGGAGCCCAGCTGCACATAGAGTGGTAATTGTTGATGGTACAAAGGGCTTTATCACAATTTTGTTGCTTAGAATAAAGCTCACGTTTCTTGCGGTGTAACATCATCTGTCATATTATACAAAAAAAAAAAAAAAATGGGCTAAGTTTACTGTTTAGTTTTTTTTTATTCATTAAAAGTGTATTTTTTTCCAAAAAATTGCGCTTGAAAGACCGCTGCGCAAATACCATGTGACATAAAATATTGCAGCAACCGTCATTTTATTCTCTAGGGTCTCTGCTAAAAAGTAATATATAATGTTTGGGGGTTCCAAGTCATTTTCTAGCAGAAAACACTGGATATTTAATTGTAAGCCACTAATGTGAGAAAGGGTTTAGTCTTTAAATGGTTAAACTTTCCTGATAGCCCGGAGATGATTGCTTTGAAAGAAGAAGATACATTGTTTGTTCCATTATTCTTGTAACTATCAACAACTATTCCAGGCAGACAGCCAAGTTTAACAGCTGTTAGATTAAGCAGAGAAAGGCTCGGCTCTCGCTGAATCGGACACCCTGTTTTAACGTAGTGATAGAAGGAACGGCAGTCACTCGCCAGGACGCGATTTCTGGTCGCCATGGCGACCTGGCGCCCGGGGTTTGTCGAGGCCTGCACTAATGTATCATGAGTTGTAGATTTTTCATTTTTAGCAGGGGTTTGTCGAGGCCGGAGAATTATTGCAAGGGTTCCTCTGTGTTGAAGTTGAGAAAGGCTGCCTTAGATAGTCCCAATGTGTAAACACTGCAAGTGATGGCTGTGCCTGGAGTCTTGGAATTTCAAAACAACAAAACATGCTTTTAACAGCGGCAGAACAGTCGCCCGTGTGGAAGAGGCCTTATAAAGAAAAAAAATTACATTTAAATTGATTTTCCATGCAAGCTTTCTTTATTTTGTAAACAAAGGATTGGAGAGCCAGTCTGTATGATGAGAGTGCACTTGCAACAAGATTAGAATTTTTTTTGGATCAATTCTGGTGTCTCTTTGGCAGACTTTGGATGGAAATAACAAATCTTTGCACCACAGTGAGCAAGCCTTATGTGAAAAAGCCAAAGAGTAGTACATTCAGGCTAAGATTAACAATTTTTTTTTAGATTAAGTCTGGTACCTCTTTCACAGACTTTGGATAGATGTAGCGGTACAAAAACATAGTCTTTGGGTGTTGGTGGTGCATTCACACCATAATCTTCTAAAGGTGCTTCTTGATGAAGGCAAGAATTGGCCATGCTGTAAAAAAATGAAATGTGATATCCCTGTCACACAGTTGTGGAAAAATTGGTCTTTGGGTGTTGGTGGTGCCTTCACCCCGTAACCTTCTAGAGGTACTCTTGATGAAAGCAAGAATTGGCCTTGCTGTAAAAAATGTAAATTGTGAAAATTAGTCCTCGGGTGTTAATTGTGCCCATGAAATGTATAGCAAAAATTTACTTCAAGATAAAATCAAATCCCACAAAGCTAAGCAGTCTAGACAGTCCTGCAGAGATTTGAGATCCCAATAACACTTACTCAGCTACATCGGCATGAGGGGCTTGATAGCTGCCGCTAATCCAGGACTGACAACAAATGTCAGCCAGTGAACGGAGTCTGTGAACAGGCGTGCGCTTTTATCTGTCACAAAACCTCTGGCAGCACTGAATGCCCATTCGGAAAGCACAATGGATACAGGGCAGCACAGCAGCTCAATTACATACAGGGCAAGTTCTGGCCAGTGGTCTATTCTCATGACCCAGAATCAAAGCGGATCATCTACTGGAAAGCTCCCTATATCTGTTTTCGCCCCCAGATAATCTTCCATCATATGATGCAGACGCTGCCGATGGGATGTGAAAGCTGTGAGGCCTGGGCACTGAGGACTAAAATTTTTTTTTAAATGCATCACTAAGGCAGCCCCCTTCTCCCCTACTCCTCCTTTGACCAACAGAAACCTCAAAACTAGCTTTTCCATGAGACTGCAACCTACCAGAGTCTGGAAAGGCATTACATAAATTCCTCTTTAAGGTGTCCTCAAGATATTTCACCCTGTGCTTCCTCTGCATGGGCAGGATGATTTCCGAGACTTACCCCTTGTAACGGTGGTTGAGGAGGGTTGCCAACCAATAATGGTCCTTCTCCTTGATACCACAAACTCTCAGGCTCTTTCGCAGGCTTTGCAGAATAAGTGAGCCCATGCACTGCACGTTTGCAGAGGCATGAACAGCAGTGTCCTCTCCGTCACTGAGGATTGCAGTACCTGGAACTGCCTCCTCCCAGCCACATACTACTCCCAAGGTTTTAGCGGACTGAAAACCATCCCATAAGGTTTGACGTACGTCTTCCTCTACTTCTATGCCTCCAAAACTGCCAGAATCCTTGTCCTCCTCCTTCTCGGCTTGTGTGTTCTGTGGCATCGCAAAAATGGTGTCTGCATTAAACAGGCCTTGAGAGGAAAGGAGACCCTCCTCTTCCTCCCGCTGCACTGCCTCGAGTGCCCTGTCCATAATGCCACGCAGAGTATGCTCCAGCAGGAACACAAGAGGAATTGCGTCACTGATCCATGCATTGTCATGGCTCACCACCCTTGTCGCCTCCTCAAATGGTGACAGTACAGCGCATGCATCCTTTATCAGCAGTCATTGGCATGGGTAAAAAAAGCCGAGCTATCCTGAGCCTGATCTTGTGCCATACTCACACAGGCACTCATTGATGGCCCTCTGCTGCGTGTGCAAAGTTGAGTTCCACCTGGTGGGCATGTCACAAATCAGGCAGTTTTCGGGCAGGTGCAATTACTGCTGAATTTCAGCCAACCGAACACGGGCGGTGTATGACCTTCTGAAATGGCTATAGACTCTTCTGGCCTGCCTTAAAAGATCTTGCAAAACTTGGTACTTGTTAAAGAAATGCTACACCACCAAATTGAGGACATGTGCCAGGCATGGCACATGTGTCAACTTTCTCTGTCGAAGGGTGGACAGAAGGTTAGTACCATTATCGCACACTACCATTCCTGGCTCAAGCTTCTGTGGCATGAACCATCTCTGGGTCTGCCCCTGCAGAGCTGAAATAATCTCTGCTCTGGTGTGGCTCCTGTTCCCTTGACAGACCAGCTGAAGCACTGCATGGCATCTTTTAGCCTGACTGGCCCCTTAAACACTTAGGGGGTACTGGTGGTTTATATAATTCAGCAGGGGAGGGCATGGAGGAGGAGGTGGGGATGGAGCTGACAAATCTTGCATTATCACCGCCAGCTGTATGGGGACATGGCGGCAAAACAAGCTTCAGCACTAAACCCTGTCCTGCATCTTTCCTAGTTGCAAGCAGAGTTACCAAATGTGCTGTGAATTAAATATATTGTCCCTGTCCATGCTTGCTGGACCACATTTCAGCAGTTACGTGGACTTTGTGGCCGACTGCCTTGCGCAATAATGCCAAAACGATGCCTTCCATGAGATGGTACAACAGTGACTGGGAACCTGCCATTGTGGTACAGCACATTCTGCAAATAGGATGGCTGCTCTCTACTCTTACATGATGGCTGCCCCTGGAGAACATCCTGCCTGAATTTCTTCCTTTGCATTAGTTACCTCATCATCGTCATCTCCTCTATCCTCATCATCACTGGAGCCAAGTTGACAATACACTGTGACTGTGGGAACATGATTGCCAATTTGTTGTTTATCAGTGTTATCCCCTCTCTGCAGGCTCATGTTACTCCCTTCCTCTACCCCAGAACCAACATCAGAACCAAGTAATGTCTGTGCATCCTTAAGAAGCAAGTGGCTGACGCTGCGTTCAAATAATTCAGCTGACTCCTCCATGCATGATGCTGGGGCTATGGCAGGAGTAGCTGTGGACAAGGAGGCAGAATAAGCCACTCTGGCAGCTGCGGGGGACTGTGTACTAGTGTCAGCTTGGGTCACAGAGGATGAGCAGGATGAGGATGGTTTAGTAAGCAACTTGCATTTTAGAGGGACACGCTGAGACAATGTCCACATCCCCCTGTCCAGCCAAATGATTTGGACCTGTACACAAAGCAAGGTCCATAAGGATATGGATGAGTAAGTTTGGGGTGGAGTAATTTGACTGGCCTGTAGAGTGTCCTAATCTCAAGCCGATAGAAAACCTTTGGGATGAATTAGAGTGGCGACTGCGAGCCAGGCCATCTCGTCCAACATCAGTGACTGAACTCACAAATGTGCTTCTGGAAGAATTGTCAGACATTCCCATAGACACACTCCTAAACCTTGTGGACAGCCTTCCCGGAAGAGTTGAAGCGGTTATAGCTAACTCAATCTTGAACCCTACGGACTAAGGCTGGGATGCCATTAAAGTTAATTTGCGTGTGAAGGCAGGCGATATAGGGTATGTTTTAAATATTTCCATATTGTAGACAGTAGTATACTATAATTAGAAACATATGTGGCTGCGGCAGGATAAGTCAATGTCATTCCTAGTTATGGTAGTGTTTTAGGAACCCTATGGAAAGGAAATTGTTGTTTAAGTTGTGTCAAGACCAGTCAGGATATCCAAATTGGTAAAATACATGACTTGGTTACATTTAGTTTAGAATATGATACTGATTCAAATAAGTCTAGCAGTGATGGAATTAAGGTTCTTAGCAAGCATTGGCCCTGGTTTATTTGCACAGGTACAAAACTTGTACTTAGCCCACTGGAGGGCTTTTTCAGCTCTCTCCATGGAAAAGAGGTCCAGCTCTGTCACCAAGGCATTGCAAGTTTTCCTATTGGCTGCAATAGGATGAGTCTTCCAGGCTTCATCAACCACAGCCAGAAGGGAGATTATCTCCTGCAGCCTACTTTCCTTAGCGCATTTTCTAATGGAAGCAAGTTAGATAAGATGACATCAGATGGTGGCCTAGTGGGCCTCCTACAATGAAACTGCAGAAGAAACTGAACCTGTGTTTTCAGAGAAGTACGTTTTGATCTGTGACTAAATTTAGTTTTAGGTGGTATGACAGAGAGGGCAATAGGGTTGTAGTCCAACCATGGGCAAGACAGGATGGATATCTTTTTTTTACAAAAGGCAAGTGGATGCCTACTAGGCATGCTGGAGGACGTGATCCCGGAAGAGATGACCAGAGTGGCCTTTTCCCCTGCTCCGTTTCAGGCTAGGAAGGTAATCCTTTTAGGCTGGAAGGACTCCGCCCCACCGAGTGTGGCCACTTGGGTGGCTCACATGGGCAATACCCTTCCAATGGAACAATACAAATACCAACATAGGGGGAGCGAGGGCAAATTTGAAAGGTTACGGGCTCCATGGCTAGATACACCCGGATTGAGTCCCAGGGAACTGGTTATGATGAGACTCCTACAATGCCCTACCAGACAAGAATGATATGGGGATAATTAATATTGGAGGAGTTCTCCAATTCGTGTCTAGTATGTTAACTTTTGGATATGTAGAAATATTTGACCATGGAGCGCATCCCACATATTGTTAAAAATAAAAAAAATATATTTTTTTTGAGACGGACTATGGTATTGGTAACCCGAAGGGTATAGGATATGCAGTAATATTACAATGTCAAATTGTCAAAAGTGGTGTAATTACCTGTAACAACTGTATGACGACTATGCATTGGATGATGTAATTTGTTCTATAAAACCTTTTCTGATTTAAAAAAAAAAACTTGTTGAAATTTTAAATGATGGAACACTTTAGTTTTCTTAACATGTGAGTTAAAGCCGTGAATGTTTTTTGAGTGGATCTTCAAGGGATTCGTGGCCATAAGGTATTAGGGAACTGAAGCTTTGAATGATAATAAAAGGAGCAAAATGAAGCCTGGAGGTGGCTCCAGCAGATCCTGAGTCTGCAGGGAGAAAGAGGGTATGGGAAGAAGAAAGAAAAGCAGAAAGAAAAAGCATAAAAGGAAAGGAATGTAATAGATTCAGCTGCCACAGCAAGTGTTGGAGGCATCCCACTATATGGGATACACGAGGGGGGTGGGTCTGCAGCCAGACACATGGCTGCTCAAAGAGTGAAGGCAAGTTGTGCCTGGGAAGGGAAAAGGGGAGTGGAGAATAGATGGAGCGAGGGCCAGTACCACGGAATAGAAGACCAGGGGAACCAACCACCCAGGTCTAGGCCAGGGTAAGGAGAGGACAGTAAGCCATCAGACTTCCACTCCTCTGGAGGCGTAAGCAATAAGTGGGTCAACTATTTGCCTTATCGACATCATACTATAAGACATGGTAACATGTATGTTAGGAGTAGGCTCTCATGCAATATATAAAGACTAACAATAGATAAAGTGGGGAAGGGGTGCTGCAGGTGGGACCCTGAAAGCGCGCCCCGAGGAGTAAACAGGTGCAGCCTTTCAGGAATGAGGGTGATCCAAAGTTACTATGCACGGTGGCCTAAACCATGAGTTTATAGTGGTATTAAAGGCTTGTTTTTTTTAAAATAACAAACATGTTATACTTGCTCTGTGTAGTGGTTTTGCACAAAGCAACCCCGATCCTCCTTTACTTGGGTCCCCCGCCCATACTCCCAGCCCCTCTCTTCTACCAGGTGTCCGCAGAGCAAGCAGCTTGTTATGAGGGCACAGCAGCAGACTTGCTCCCGAGCCGCTGCTCTGTGTGTCCATATACACACAGAGCCGCGACTAGGTCCCATCCCCTCTCTCTCCTCATTGGCTCATTGGTTGTGATTGACAGCTGCTGTCTCAGCCAGGAGGAGGAGGGATAATCTCCAGAGAGCTGAGGCTCTTGTGCTCATCACTGGATCGACGTGGGGCATAGGTAAGTATTGGTGGGCTGGGGGAGGGGAGGGGAAGGCTGCTGCACACCGAAGGTTTTTAACCTTCATGTATAGAATGCATGAAGGAAAAAACCTTGAGCCTTTAGAACCACTTAAAGTAACATAAAAAAGAGCCAATGTAAAACTGCAATGTTGAACAATAAGACTAGGTAGTAAACAACAACTAATTTCCAGGTTGTCCCTAGGGGTCCACATGCTCAAGGCATGGAGGCCCCCCAACATCCGCCAGGCAAATGAATTAGGCTATGGACCTAGTCTTGGATTTACCCCTGTCAGTAGCAAGAGTGAAAGCTGAGACAAAGGGGTATGCAAACCCCAACTATGAGTATCAGAGCTCATAACTAGAGTCCTCATATTCAGTGACTGTGAAAAAAAAAAAAAAAAAAAAGGATGAGGGTGGTGGGAAAGACAGAGATCGGTCAATACAATACATTGCAGCCCCTATACAACAGAACTTCAGTGTCTGGTATGGTGGGGGGGGGGGGTCATTTCTATGGAGAAAGCGCTGCATTAGGCCTTGGTTAGAGTAGGCGTAAATGGGGTAACAAACATTATATATTATAGCGTACAAGTTTTATGAACAGGAGTGAAACAGTGACATCTAGGCGTCCTCCCCTGAAAATAACATAACTACATGCTGGGAAAGCAGGGCTCTATAGTGGGAAATGATTGTGGCAGCGCACAGAGGGATAGTCAGGAAGATGTGGTGTTATAGTGGCTTGTTCTCCGATCAGTACTGAAGGCAAAATGGTACTACAGCAATAAAGATGGTGTTTGCACCAAGTCAAATGGGGTCAACAGGCATTGCAAAACAAGGCAGAGTCTTGTAGATCAAAACATGGACAGTCTTACTAGTCCCGGATTCCACCTGGGTTTGAGCATGAAGATCCAGACCTTGCGAGTGCAAAGGAGGGAGTGCTTGAGACCAGCTGCTTCCTCCCACAGACGACCTAGGGGTCCGGGTGAATATTGAGAGCTGGAGGATCTGGCCGAGCTGCGAGGGCCCTCCCTGAGTGGTAGAAGATGCAATGCCTCCAGGGTGGTCCTTGCTTCATTCAAAGTGCTGACAGAGTGACAGCAACTCTGTTAGGTAAAGGTCAGCTTGAAAGGGAAGCCCCACTTGTATTTGACATGATGTTTCAGTAAAGCCGTGGTGAAGGGTTTCATCTGTCGGCATTTCCGTATGGTTGTTGGGAGTCAGATTGGCAAACAGTTGGTAGCTGTGGCCTTGGAAGCAGAGATACGTTTTTATCTTGGACCGCTAGTAGGAGGGTTTCCTTGGTGCAATAACAAGTGAATTTAATGATGATATAACTGGGAGGGCCATCTGATCTTCTTGGACCCAGAGCCCTGTGGATGCTGTCGAACTCCATCCCTTGATGGGTATGGAAGGCATTGGTTCTTGAAAGAGCGCCATCATGTGGAAAGTAAGGTCAGTTATGGTCTCCGGAATGCCACAAAGGCGCAGATTGCCTCTGTGGGATCTATTTTCAAAGACTTTGAGGCATAGCAAAGCTGATATATAGGGGTGGTATGGGTCCCATGCTTGGGAGGATGGGAAGACCTTCTATTGCATACTAATGCTGGTATTATGGGTCATCTCTCCCTAAAGCCTACATAGGACACACCATTAAGCAGCTAAAGCTAATATCAATAATATCAACAATATCAATACTGAACACATGATGATCTCCTATTCCTGTGAAACCAGTGGTGTTTGGAATGCAGGGGAAGGAAGAGTTAAGAGCTTGGTGGAAGGATGGGCCTGCTACTCAGGAGATTCAAGCTAGTGGGCTGGACCAAATGTGGGCCCCACCCCCCTCCTTTTCCCTCCATCTGTACAGACTGGGTGCTATAAATCTGTAGCTCGCATGTAGCAAGCTAGGCTCGGAGGAAGAGGCCACGGCCTCGCAACGCGTCAGCCTATCTGTCCAGACTACCAGTGTGAGGCGGTCGTACTGATGTGACTCACTTCTTCACGTTGAAGTTTGTTACAAGATTTCTTCTGTGAGTATGTTTTTATGAGTTTTACACAATAAAGGTATCAAGGATAATGCGCTAGGCCAGTGCGCCTTTTTGCGCTTCTTTTTCATTTCTTCAGTTTGGGACGACCCCAGTCCAACAGGAGGCAGCAGGCCAGCACGTTATCCGGTTCCGACATTACTCACATCCCCTTCCACACCACCACAGTTAAGCCACTCTCCTGGAGCGCGGATGTTTAGGCTTAGTTTTTTCAACTGTGCAAAGAGGAGAGCTGAGGGAAGGACCCAGCAAGCCGCCCCCCACTACATGCTGTCTACAGAAAACTACATGAGGAGGCACAAACAAGACATTTACCCTGCACAAAGAGAGAGAGCAGCAGTGATCAGTCTTTATTACAGGAAGCTGTTTCCTGGAGGTAAAGGTTTAACACTGAATTACTGCACAGATCAAGAAAAAACTATGGACATCAAGCTTGAAGTAGCACATGCTCTTGCATTTAGGCACTAATTGTTTTCTTGAAGTTCAGTTTTAAATCTGCACTCTCCTAAAGAGCTTCATGCACTGCTGCCAGCTGACACTTATGGGTGTGACAGATCATTTGCCCCCCTCTCTAAGCATTGTGGTTCCTCCCATCAATACCCATGTCACTACTGTGTCCTGTAAGGCTAAGTTCACACTATTGCGGGTGGTTATGGGTATCGCACCAGTTTCCGCACCAGCAGCCAAAACGCATGGTACTGCCATTCAGTCTTAATGGAACCTCAATACAGCATGTTTGTGGATGCGGGAACCAGCCGCTGCATTTTCAAAATGCTACAGGAACCCTTTTCCTGCGCGAAATGCAAGCACAGCAGCCCTTTCAAATAAATGGGCAACCATGCCTGTGCAAATGCAGCCCACAAAGCTGCGATAGTGTGAACCTAGCCTAACAATGTAGGGGGCATTGGAAGGACCCACAACACCCACTTGGCACATGCTATCCATTATACCCAGCAGTGTCAGATAACATCAGCACCCAGAGATCTTCAACAGGGAAGATTCATCCCACTGCCTGTTGGACAGGTATAAGCCAGCTTCTTATACAGGGTGCTTTTGTTTTGAATGATTTCAATGGCTACAAGATGGCTTTGAAATTAAATAAATAAAAATAAATAAATAAAAAAGCTTCTAGGAGGTATAAATTAAAAAACACAAAATATTTAATTATACACAAAGCTTTTACTTTCCCCTGAAAATCAGGCCATTCTGAAGGGTAATCCTTCCAACCTTCTGAGTAGTGTTCGGCTCCGTTCACATCTAGGCGTTGCTATTTTATAGGCCTTTTTTGGGCATTTTTGCAGAGTTCTTGCAGCATTTTTGTACAGGCATTTTGGAGTTGACAAGTCACCAATGAAAAGCAGCAAAACGCCTGTAATCTGCCAAAAAAGAAGCTCATGTACTTTTTTGAGTGATGGGCGTTTTGCTTAAGGTGAAAGAACATTCAGATGTGATCATTGAAATGAATGGGATTTGTCTTGTTGGGCAGTTTGGCTCATCTCTATGATGGCTTACTCCTCTGGCTATTAAAAATGCATTTTTGTTTTGTTTTTTTTATCTGTAGCAGAAAAGGAAACCTGTTTGTGAACACATTAGCCTATAATATACAGTACATGCTATTTAATTCCTGAACTACAAAACTGACTGTTTACTTAAACAGCCACTAGGTGGCAGTAATAGCCAATAAAAAATACAAAACAGCAACCAGGCCTCACAATAAAATATGAAAAGCTTAGGGAAATCACAGGACAATGAAAGTACTTACAAGCAGAATTTATCAGTATGACCAGGAATTCCATTGCCTTTCATAAGCTCTGTTGCCAAGTGTAAATGAAACGTAAATTTGTTTGTTTTTTTTGTTGCATTTTACAATTACCATAAATAGGAAATTATGAATGTACAAATGGAACATATACCATTAAAAATCTAAGAATTAGGCCTAACCAGTTAATAATGTGAGATCTTATAGTTCATGATTTTGCTTACTTTCTAAGTTAGTACATTTCCACAAAATATTCTGCCTACACCAGAACATGTTTTCTTTTTTTCCCTAGTTATAGGTAAATGTTTTTCACCTCTCTAGCCTACATTTTGCAGTGTCCCTTTGGCCTGTCTGCTTTTCCAAATTTACAGGCAAAAATATCTATTACAATCTCCTTAATGTGAATGTAACTTCCAGCAAGTAAAACTCATGGTACAAGTCACATAACCCTTTGGGATTTAGGAAAGAAGCAGCGCATGCAGAGATTTAAAAAAAAATTATTTAAAAAATTATTAAATCAAAGAAAATCTTTTCTAAAGATTTGTAAATGAATACCTGTCACACCTTGGCTGCCACTGACCTTTCAAGTTTCTATCACTTGTGACCAGACAACAAATCTATATTCAATAACTGTACATTGATCTGTCTCCCATCCTGTGCAGTGACTGGACATCAATTTGTCCTCCATTCTGTGCAATGACTGGACACCAATCTGTCCCTACAGTGCCTTGAAAAAGTATTCATACCCCTTGAAATTTTCTATATTTTGTCACGTTACAACCAAAAATGTAAATGCATTTTATTGGGATTTATTTGATAGACCAATACAAAGTGGCACATAATTGTGAAGTGAAAGGAAAATTATAAATTGGTTTCAATTTTTAAAAAAAATCAATATCTGAAAAGTGTGGTGTGCATTTGTATTCAGCCCCCTTTACTCTAATACCCCTAACTAAAATCTAGTGGAACCAATTGCCTTCAGAAAACATTAAATTAGTAAATAGAGTCCACCTCTGTGTAATGTAATCTCAGTATAACTACAGCTGTTCTGTGAAGCCCTCAGAGGTTTGTTAGTGAACCTTAGTGAACAAAGAGCATCATGAAGGCCAAGGAACACACCAGACAGGTCAGGGATAAAGTTGTGGAGAAGTTTAAAGCAGGGTTAGGTTATAAAACAATATCCCAAGCTTTGAACATCTCACAAAGCACTGTTCAATCCATCATCTGAAAATGTAAAGAGTATGGCACAGCTGCAAACCTACCAAGACATGAACAATAGATAGAAGGTGGCAATGCGCTGCCTGTTGGAAGTGGAGGAATGAATGAATGAGAATTTAGATGAATAAAAGCTGCTACTGCCACTAATTGTGTTTCTTACAGATAAGAGACTAATAAAATGTAAATGTGGAAGTGCTGCTTAAAAATTATGTGAAACTAATTCTTAAAAGCATAAAGTGCAAATACACATAGTAAAAATGCAAAAATTAATTGCTAAAACAAATAATTTTTGGGCTGCAAGCTCAGATGTGATTAATTCTCAAGGTGCATATAAACATGTGGCTAAGAGCAAAATAGTACACTGTGCAAAAATATGTACAATAGCAAAAACAGAATATAAACGTACATATGTTGTGCAAAAAAAAAAAAAAAAAAATCGCAAAAAATGACTGAAGGAATGAATCACAGCAGAAGTCCACTTTGCACTTATAAAGTAAAGCCAAGAGTAAGGGTAAGAAAGTAAAAATATTGTGCAAAGAAAGTGCAAAAAAAGCAAAGTACATGTATTAATTTGCAAAGCCGTAGAGTAAATTGCAGCAGGGAAGAAGTCTACTTTACAACATGAAATGCAGAAAAAACTTCTTATACAGCTAAAAGGTGAAAGGATTCCTCAAGATGTTTGTGATAATAGTTAGAATAAGTGCTCCCTCCAACAGGTGGGGTCTTTCTCTGAGGCGAGCCTTTACTTCACCTGATAGAGGGAGCACTTATTCTAACTATTATCACAAACAGAAAACTAAGACTGCACGTCACCCTGAACACACCATCCCCGCCGTGAAACATGGTGGTGCCAGTATCATGTTGTGGTGATGCTTTTCTTCAGCAGGGACAGGGAATACATTTATATTTTTGGTTGTAACATGACAAAATGGGGTATGAATGTTTTTTCAAGGCACTGTATTCTGTGCAATGACTGGATACAAATCTGTCCCCTATTCTGTGCAATGACTGGACACCAAATCTGTCCCCTATTCTGCACAAGGACTGGGACACCAAACATGTTCTCCATCCTGTGCAATGACTGGACGCCCAAACCGTTCCCTTTTCTGTGCAATGACTGAAAAACAATCTGCTCCCGATCCTGTACAATGGCTGGACAGCAAACCTGGCCCCCATACTGTTCAATGACTAGACATCAGATCTGTCCCCTATTCTGTTCAATGACTAGACATCAGATCTGTCCCCTATTCTGTTCAATGACTAGACATCAGATCTGTTCCCTATTCTGTGGATTTACTGGACACCAGGACTATCCCTCATTCTGCAAAATAACTGGGACATCAAACCTGTTCTACATATTGAGCAACAAGTAGACATCAAACCTGTCCCCTATATTTTGTACAATGACTGGACACCAAATCTGTCCCATATTCTGTGCAACATCTGGACACCAAACCTGCTCCCCATCCTGCACAACGACTAGACACCATTATGTGCAATAACCTGACACCAATCCAGTGCCTCAATCTATACGATGTACACCAGATCTGTTCCCCATTCTGTAAAATGGCTGTACACCAATCTATCCTCCATCTTGTGAAATGACTGGACACCAAACCTGTCTCCCATCCTGTGCAAAGCGTGACGCTAATCTGTCCCCCATTCTGTGGAACATACTGTACACCAATCTGTACCCCAGCCTGCACTGGCCAGTAGGAACAAAACTGAGATATTCTATAGTTAAGGAGGAGACTTAAGCCTTGTCCCGGTAAAATAGAAAATTAAATAGGTATCAACTGGAGAATACTCCTGTTGCCTATGAAATAGGACTATAGCGGCACAGCATAAGAGACAGCAACCAATTAAAATAAAATATATAATCTTTATTTGTACAATGTTATAAATAGGGTAAAAATCACAAGTCTTGTGTTCCATATATATTAGGAAAGGAGCACTCTCTCAATAATGATAATCAAATATACATGTATACAGACAAAGATGGGAATCAATTCAGTATAGGTGAGATGGACTTTTTAGTGTCTGCAATATCAACACGACTCGCCAATAGTTTGGCTTCTTTAGGACTGAGACAAATGAAGAGGGCAGACTATATAAAACAACACATGTATTAGTACATAGAACCAGTATTGTTGAAATAATATATACAACATAAAGTCCATCAAGTTTGTATGCTCATACCGATAACTCTATGTAGCGGGCAAAGGGGCATGACAGGCCCAGAATCCCCGGGGGGAACGACACATGCAGATACAGATAGCCAGGACAGAATCTAGGTATGCAAAATAAGCAATATAAGAACCATTGGAGCCGAATACATCCAAGATCTACATAAGTAGTACTCACTTGAAAATAATACAGCAGCAGCATTTTTGTAAATATTTTATTATATATTTTCATGTGACAACACTGAAGAAATTACACTTTGCTACAATGTAAAGTAGTGAGTGTACAGCTTGTATAATAGTGTAAATTTGCTGTCCCCTCAAAATAGATCAACACACAGCCATTAATGTCTAAACCGCTGGCAACAAAAGTGAGTACACCCTTAAGTGAAAATGTCCAAATTGGGCCCAATTAGCCATTTTCTCTCCCCAGTGTCATGTAACTGTGTGAATGAGGAGTAGGTGTGTTAAATTTGGTTTTATTGCTCTCACTTTCTCATACTGGTCACTGGAATTTCAACATGGGACCTCATGGCAAAGAACTCTCTGAAGATCTGAAAAAAAGAATTGTTGCTCTACATAAATATGGCCTAGACTATAAGAAGATTGCCAAGACCCTAAAACTGAGCTGCGGCATGATGGCCAAGACCATACAGCGGTTTAACAGGACAGGTTCCACTCAGAACAGGCCTCGCCATGGTCCACCAAAGAAGTTGAGTGCATGTACCAAGTGTCATATCCAGAGGTTGCCTTTGGGAAATAGACATATGAGCGCTGCCAGCATTGCTGCAGAGGTTGAAGGGGTGGGGGGCCAGCATGTCAGTGCTCAGACCATACGCCGCACACTGCATCAAATTGGTCTGCATGGCTATCGTCCCAGAAGGAAGCCTCTTCTAAAGATGATGCACAAGAAAGCCCACAAACATTTTGCTGAAGACAAGCAGACTAAGGACATGGATTACTGGAACCATGTCCTGTGGTCTGATGAGACCAAGATAAACGTATTTGGTTCAGATAGTGTCAAGCGTGTGTCGCAGCAACCAGGTGAGGAGTACAAAGACAATTGTGTTTTGCCTACAGTCAGGCATGGTGGTCGGAGTGGCATGGTCTGGGGCTGCATGAGTGCTGCTGGCGCTGGGGAGCTATAGTTCATTGAGGGAACCATGAATGCCAACATGTACTGTGACATACTGAAGCAGAGCATGATCCCCTCCCTTCAGAGACTGGGCCGCAGGGCAGTATTCCAACATGATAATGACCCCAAACACACCTCCAAGATGACCACTGCCTTACTAAAGAAGCTGAGGGTAAAGGTGATGGACTGGCCAAGCATGTCTCTAAACCTTAACCCTATTGAGCATCTGTGGGGCATCCTCAAATGGAAGGTGGAGAAGCGCAAGGTCTCTAACATCCACCACCTCTGTGATGTTGTCATGGAGGTGTGGAAGAGGACTCCAATGGCAACCTGTGAAGCTCTGGTGAACTCCATGCCCAAGAGGGTTAAGGCAGTGCTATAAAATAATGGCGGCTACACAAAATATTGACACGTTGGGCCCAATTTGGGCATTTATACTTAGGGGTGTACTCACTTTTGTTGCCAGCGATTTAGACATTAATGGCTGTGTGTTGAGTTATTTTGTGGGGACAGCAAATTTACACTGTTATACAAGCTGTACACTCACTACTTTACATTGTACCAAAGTGTAATTTCTTTGGTGTCACATGAAAAGATAAAATAAAATATTTACAAAAATGTGAGGGGTGTACTCACTTTTGTGAGATACTGTATATGGAACACAAAAAGGTATTGATGCCAAACAACTAGTCCCCAAAATCGAGGTGGTAAATTGAGCTACAATACTCACATGGAGATGGATCATCAAATCATCAAACCATGAAGGGGACCCAAAATAGGCAATACAGATAAAATCAACTGCAGCTGGCAGCATGCCCAGGGAAGAAATTCAGATAGTAATAGATCATAGTGAATCCCAGCCATAAACACTACAAAAGAAGAGGGCCCCATGGTCCATTGGTTACTCACTGCATCAGATACCATTCACATAACTTGGCCTGCTGCAAATGGACACTGGCCCAAACTATGAGGAGCCAGGCCTTAAATAGCCCCGCCACGCAAAACATCGCCACAAGAGTTCGCGTGATGTGTGCCTAGTGCTGCGCATGCATAGGAGCACATGGCGCGTCCATGGCAACTAACCAGATGCAGAGTCCCAGAGAAAGGGACCTGCAGGGAGGGTGGAACAGGCCAAAAGAGGCTGTGCAACAGGGAGGAAACCAAACAGGAACACAGAAGAACATGCCCTGCAATGGGGAGCATGCACTTGGTGCATATGCCTGCCCAACAAGGTGGGGGAGACAATCCCGTAGACAGCAACTGTGTGAGCACACAAACACAAAAAAAAAGAAATATATAAACAATATACATAGTAGACATGCAAAATATAATCCAATTATACATACTAAACTTGATTTCAATGTATATATCCCCCGGATTATGGAATGGGAGGGAGAAAAAAATAAGAAAAAAAGATAAGGGAAAGAAGGGATGGACCAGGGGTAGGGGGAGAAAAGGGTGCTGGAAGAGGGGAAAGAGGCCGGGTTGGCCTGCAGACTAAACGGGCCTGACAATCAGGGAGGTATCCATGACTTGTGTCATGACAGTGTCCTATAGAAAGGGCTTAAAGCTAAGAGAACCATTGAGGCCGGGTGAATGTGTGGCCTTTAGATTAAATATCCACTCATCTCACAATGTAAGATAATCTTGTCCCAGTTTTCCCCCTGGGACTTTCTAGGATATGTTCCAAAGCAGCAAATTTAATTTCATCAACACTAGTATCATGGTTGTGCATTGAAGCGATATGTCTACCTATGGGTATGGACAATGTGCCAGTATATAGTGATGCAGACATATCAGATGAGGCCCCTCTAAAATGGCTTGCAGTGACCCTATCTTTGATAGATCCTGCTCTTTTAAAAGTAATGTCAGGTGAGGCCCTCAGGTATTTTCTCAGAATAGAGTCATTGGTAAGCAGGTTCCAATGTTTTTGTAAGTTTTGGTGAAATAACAGATGTGGTCGAGTGTATGTGGTAATGACTCGAACCGAGTCAGATTTGACTTTATTCTTGGATTTGAACAGTAAATCCTTTCTATTCTGTTTTTATTTTCTTTTGCTATCATTACACTAAAGATCAAAAGACTTTCTTAAAGTGATGCATAGTCTTTAATTGCCAAACATGAGTTTGCAGTATTGAGTGATTGCAGTATTCTAGTCTGCATCTCCCTAAGGTAATACTTAAAATCTGGCCTGTTAGTGGGTCCTGAGAACCGGAGTTGAGAACCACTGTACTAGATGTTGAACCCTTTATAAACGCCAGTGAGCGAGTGAAGCCATTTATACACCAATCTTTTGAGAAGTAGACATTGATGCATTGCCCAAGTGTAACTTTCTATTGTTTTGGACCCAAAAACTTCGGAACTAAATTTCAGTTTCAAGGGAAAAGAGGTAGAAAAAGAATTATATAACCACTAAACACTCTTAGCGTATGTCGAAATTACAACGAGATATATGTATAAAATTAACTGATAAGAGATTAGGAGATGATAAATAAAAAAATTTCTTATAAAAGTATAAAAAGACAGTGGACGTAGTATAGGTATTTAATTTTTTTTTTACAGGAAAACAAAAGAACTTCTTTCATGGGAATTTATTCTTTAGTGAACCCGTTACGTAGTTACAGATGAAGAGTTTTCTAACCACATATTTACCGAA
>BLSH010042062.1:1137500-1149625 GCA_018402905.1 Glandirana rugosa | reverse complement strand
GACACTTTAGAAGACTCTGCTGCTTGATTCAGCTACAGGCCATCTACCAGAACTCAACTCTAAAATGGTATTTGGACTAACCAAACCAAGAATAATGTGCAAAAGTGCATTATTCAATAACAACTAGACTTCACCTTTCATGCCTTAGAGCAGTCAGAAGATAGGAAGATAATATAATGCGGTTTACTTTAAGTGTAATATCAAGAAGAGGAGTTAGCAAGGTTTGCAAATTTTACAAATATTTGAAGGCCAAAAAAAAAATCAGTTTTATAAAATGAATGAATAATTAATGAATTAATACGTTTTACTTGGATCTCTTTTGGAATCAGCATGATATGATTCAGAACAAAAAGAAAGAAAAGAAAGCAAAGATTCCCTTACATCAGGGGCCCCTTTAGAGTCCCCGTCCCTGTCTTGTTCCAGTAACCCCTTATGACATAATAAAATATTTATTGTGCCAGTAGTAAATGTATACAGTTGTTTGGAACTATATAAAACCACGGAATGATGAACTCTATAGTTAAAGGGGTTGTAAACCCTCACAGTTTTACATAGAATGCATTAAGGGGAAAAACCTCCTTTAGTGTAGCAGCCCCCCAGAGCCCCCTTTTACTAACCTGAACCCTTTCTTTGCAGCGCTGGGGACGAGCCCACTCGCTCCAGACGGTCGCTCGGTCCTGATTGAATAGATTTATAACAGCGCAGCCATTGGCTCCCTCTGCTGTCAATCAAGACCAATGACATGGAAGCCAGGAGTCCTGCTCTCTGTGTTAATGGACACAGCAGCAGGACTCGGGAGCGCACCTGCACGAACGTCCCCAGGGAAGAGCCTCCCCCCGTGGGGGCACTTGATGCGAGGAGGAGACAGGAGTGCCGCTGAGGGACCCCAGAACTGGAAGATCGGGGCCGCTCTGTACAAAACCCTTGCACAGGAGGAGGTTAGTATGACATGTTTGTTATTTAAAAAAACAAAAAACAAAGCTTTACAATCACTTTAAGTACAAGTAAGGTACTTACTTGTGGAGAGTAAGGAGAATACAACAAGCAAATCTTTTCTAAATATACAGATACTGTAAAAGTCTAGACAACCTTTATGACACAAAATAGGCAATGAAAGCTATGAAAGTTATTTACAAAGGTCCACTATCTTACAGGTCTGCCATGCAACAAAAGAAAAAAAGTAGAGTTGCACCTTAATGCCAATCTCATGTTTAACAAGGCCCCCTTTGTAGGACCCTCATTTTCACAAAGCCTTTGGAAACAGAGGGATTCAAACGTTTAACACAGTTATTTCCCAAACCATGATGTTTAAAGGGTAACTCCACTTTCATAGGGGAAAAAATAGCAAATAAAGAAAAAATAATATAGCGTGTACAATTACGATACAAGTCATATTGTAATTGAATGTTATTGAAAATTACCTTTCCTTTTCAATCTGTAGTCGCTGTAATTTTCTATAAATGCAGTGCAATATGGCTACCTGGAGTTGTTCTGTAAACAGAATGTGTGCTGACCACTCGTGGTTGGCTCACCAATTTTCCCAGAAATCTGCCTAAGATACAAGTCAGATTTCAGGCATCCCCTGCAACAAAAATATAATTTTTGGTGAGATACTTCCAGTAGGAACACGTCTAAATGGATGCAGGCCCAGCAGCTTTCCTCTTCAGTGCCCTGAAGGTGCACACCTGATTGATAATTCTGAAACCCCTCCCATTAGACCCACTTGGCACAGAGGCACAGAGAAACAAACAGGGACTTCTTCAGAATAGCAAAAGGTAGGAATCTGCAACAAAGGTTTTTATAATCCTTGCAATGTACATAGATCACCCAAAGGGGAATGTTTTTTTTTCTCAACAAAAGTGGAGTTGTGCTTTAAAGGCTACATAGCACTTGTCAGGTAACTGGTGCTGGAGGCCAATGGAAAGAAGGCTTCCTTTGCAGCTAAGTTCCAGACTCCCCTGGAGGTGAGACAGGAGGAGTCGGGCACAAAGTAGCACAGGTCGCCTGTGGAGTTGCTTGCAGAAAGACTCAGGAATACTGCTGATGTGATGAACAGAGTCTGCAGGCAGGTGGCGTCTGTGAGGTGTGACAAGTCCATGGAGTAGAGTAGTCAACACAAGCCGAGATCACAACCAGGTGGGAGGCAGAGCAGGCAAAGTCAGGTGGAAGCCAGGTTCAAACACGAAAGTAGGCAGAGGGTATCTGTCAGAGATCGTTCCAGCAGCAAAGGTTTTCTCCATTGGCACGGAGGTATGCGCCAATGCGCATGTGCGGAAGAACAAGAACTAATGGAAGGCTCCGAACGTTAGTGCGCACGTTCGGTCGTACGCAATGCGGCAGGCATTGGCGCCCAAAGCCCTATTTAAACCCGTGCAAGAGACATTAGTTGCTGGATTATCTTCAGCTTCCTGCTGTTCTTGCATACCTGTTCCTGATTGATCTGATCTTCGGCTTCCGACCCGGCTTGTCCTGACCCTCCTGATCCTGATTCCTGGCTTTGACCCTCGGCTTGTCTTGCTACTCTGCACCTCGGCTTCTACCTGTGTTTGACCCTCGGCCTGGCTTTCACTTCGCTTCGGATCTCCCCAGAGACTAGATCTCTGACTGATTTCCTGTGCATGACCCCCGGCTTGGCCTAGATCCTGATTCCGGTTCTTCCTGCTCAGTTCACGAGTGCTCCAGTGTATCCAGGGAACTCCAGCCCAGCTGCTCATCCTGGTCCAGGCAGAACCATCCTGAGTGACTACACACCTGGCCAGCACTACCTGTAACCCCTGCCTCTCTGGGCATAGCTCCCCCTGTTCCATCCTCAGGGGGGTGCTCTGCACTTAGCTGCAAGGGAAGCCCTCTCTGCACTTTGACCTCCAACCAGGTAACTGACAGTATCCGTGAGACAAGCCGGGGTCAAGGACTGGAGATAGGCAGACAGATCTGGAGCAAGGGAACACAAGAGCAAAGAAACACAGGAACACAGGGAACAAGCTGAGATCAATCAGCAACTTCAAACACTTATCCACTTCCTTATAAAGGCCCATGTGATGTGTTGGTGGAGACGCTGGTTCCTAGAGCCCTTCTCCTGTTGTTGGTGCCCTGACAGGTCCTGGGTCCTGGAGTCCATTTCCTGCTGTCAGCGTCCTGACAGTGCCTCCCCCCCTGATGGGCAGCCTCCGGATGCCCATTTGGGCTATTCTCTCTGGGTATTTGGCCCAAAATTCTTGGAGGAGTCTGGGAGCATGTACATTGGCTTCGGGTTCCCAGGAGCTTTCTTCGGCTGGATATCCTTTCCACTTGATCAGGTATTGGATCAGCCTACCTCGTTTCTGCAATCCAGAACAGATTCCACCTCGTAGTCAGTTTCCCCTTCAACAGTTACCGGTGGCGGAGGTGGTTCCACTATACCTGGAAAAGGATCCGGAATGGCTGGCTTGAGGAGAGATGCGTGAAAGACTGGGTGAATTTTGTAGGAATCGGGCAGAGATAATTCAAACACCACTGGGTTTATTTCACGCTTAATTGGAAAAGCTTTAGGTTGGCTGTTGATAGCCATACTTTATCCCTGACTTTAAGGGAGAGGTTCCCTCTTTGTTTCCTGTCAAAGAACCTCTTATAGTAGGACTGAGCCTTTTGCATACATTCTTGGAGGGATTGGTAATTCTGTTGTATGAAGGCAAGTCTGTCCTGTACAGCAGGTACTATTGATTCAGGTATAGTTTCTGGTAGAGCAGAAGGGTGGAATCCATAGTTGGCCCAGAATGGGGACTGGTTAGTAGCAGAGTGTAGTGAGTTGTTGTAGGCGAACTCTGCCAGTGGAAGCAGGGAAGCCCAATTGTCTTGGGAGAAGGCTGAGAAGCAAAGTAGGTACTGCTCCAAGGTTTGATTTATGTGCTCGGTTTGCCCATTACTTTGGAGATGATAGGCAGAAAAAAAGCAAAGTTCCACACTCAGAGCTTTGCAAAGAGCTCTCCAGAATCTAGAGGTAAATTGTACCCCTCGATCCGAGACAATGTTGTTGGGCAGACCATGGAGTCTCACAATCTCCTTGATGAATATGTGAGCTGTCTCTGTAGCGGAGGGCGTGCCTACCATGGGCAAGAAATGGGCCATCTTTGACAGCTGATCCACCACCACCAGGATGGTAGTGAATCCTGCAGAGGGCGGAAGATCCACAATAAAGTCCATGGAGATCATTTCCCATGGATGGTTAGGGACATTTAAGGATCTCAATAGTCTCCAGGGCTTAGCCTTGTTGCCTTTGCTGCGCATGCGCAACGTGCAGGTTCTAACATAGGCTCTGCAGTCTCGATCAAGGTTGGGCCACCAGAAAGACCGTTGGATGAGCTCACTAGTTTTATGGGCTCCAAAGTGGCCCGCTAATTGGTGGTCATGGAGCGTCTTGAGAATTAGAAGCCTTGCCTCCTGGGGTATGAAGACCTTATCTTGATGCCAGAGTAATCCATCCTGTCTCCTTAGTGAAGCATGCTCTGTTTCAGGGCAAGATGAAGAGGCCTGTTCAATAGTTGATCTCAAGCTAGGCAGCATAAACAAAACATTTTGGGCAGAGAGAATGGTGCTCGGGGGAGTAGGTTCAGCAGGTTCAGGGAACATCCAGGATATGGCACCTGCCTTCCCATTCTTAGATCCGGGTCTATATGTCAAGTGGAAATTAAATCTTGAGAAGAATAAAGCCCATCTGGCCTGCTGGGGCCTTAGGTTCTTATGGTCAGTAAAGATCATGACTGGGTGAGTAACTCCCTCCAACAGATACCTCCACTCTTCAAATGCCACTTTAATTGTGAGGAGTTCTCTGTCACCTACGTCATAGTTATTTTCGGCTTGACTTAATTTTTTGGAACAGAAGGCTACTGGGTGCAACAAGGCCTTTGGGCCCTGAAATTGGGAGAGCACAGCTCCTGTAGCTATTTCGGAAGCGTCTACTTCAAGAACGAAAGGGAGTGCTGGGTCCGGGTGTTGCAATACTGGAGTGGAGGTAAACAAGATCTTCAGACTTTCAAAGGCTGCCTGAGCTTCCTGGTTCCAGAGGAAACGGGTAAAACCTCCGGTAAAAGTTGGCGAAACCAACAAATCTTTGGACTCCCTTTCTATCAGAGGGTGCAGGCCATTCAAGAATTGCTGAGACCTTTTGGGGGGTCCATTGAAATCCTTTCAGTGGAAATTATGAGCCCTAAGAATTGGATGGACTGCTTCTTGGATTCACACTTTTCTGCTTTAGCGTACAAGTTATGACTTTGCAGGGTGTTTAGTACTTTCTTGACATGGTCCCGGTGGAGTTCAAGTGAGGCTGAGAAGATCGAAATGTCATCCAGGTACACAATAAGAAACAGATCAAGGTATTCTCTGAAGATATCGTTCACGAGATGTTGGAACGTTGCAGGGGCGTTACATAACCCAAAGGGCATCACAAGGTATTCAAAATGACCGTAGCAGGTTCGGAAAGCCATCTTCCATTCGTCCCCCTCTCTGATGCGAACCAGGTTGTAGGCCCCTCTCAAGTGCAACTTAGTGAATACTCGGACTGCTCAGAACCTCTGGAATAACTCTGGAATGAGGGGAAGAGGTTACCTGTTCTTGACAGTGATCTTGTTGGGCTCCCTATAGGAGGGAGAGGTACTTCTTCCCAACAAAGAAAATGCCTGCTCCAGCGGGTGAAGAGGAGGAGCGGATGAACCCCTTGGCTAGGTTCTCATCAATATATTGCCTGAGAGCTTCCAACTCAACCTCGGATAATGGGAAGATGCGCCCAAAGAGAATTTCTGCTCCAGGAAGCAATTCGATGGGGCAGTCGTAGGACCGGTGTGGAGGCAGAGTATCGGCTTTCTTCTTGTTGAAGACATCAAGAAAGTCGTGGTAGGCTGCGAGGACGAGCTGACTGGTATCTGTTGAAGGTTGGATGCAGGGGGGGGTCGACATGTGTGGGAATGCCACAGTGTTGGCGACAGTAGCTGGAGGAAAAGGTGATCTCCTCTTTGGACCAGTCAATTGATTAATTGTGGGCTTTCAGCCAGGGTATCCCCAGGATGATTGAGAATATGGGAGATCTGATTATATCAAAGCAAAGGAGTTCCTGATGACCAGTGTCGGAGGTTGCAAGAATGGGGACAGTCTCTTGAATAACAGGCCCAGAGCTAGGTGGAGTGCCATCAGCGAGGTGTATGTCCAGTCTTTGTTTCTTGAAAAGGAAATGAATATGTAAGTCATTTGCAAGGTTAATATCTAGGAAGCAGCTGCATGCTCCTGAAACGATTGCCCGTAATTTGACCTCCCTTCCAGCCACCTGCAAAGAGATCTGATATATTACGTGAGTAGGCACAGCCCCGGATAGCTGGAGGTATGAGGGATACAGGTGCCTGGACCTACTTGGCCGAACGGGACAGTTATGTAGGAAGTGGCCTGCAGCTCCACAGCAGATGCATAGTTTGTTTAGACACCTGCGTTCCCTTTCTTCGGGGGTCAAGGCGGGTCGGAAAAGACCTATCTGCAACGGAGGCGGGGACTGCTGGGCCCGGGACTTTGGGTAGTACCTCAGTTGGCCTAAAGTTCTGGGATCGCTCGGAACGTCTCTCACGCAGGCACCTGTCCAACTGAATGGAAACTTGAATGAGAGCCTCTAGTGTAGCGGGAGCCTCAGACCGGGCTAGCTCATCCTTGAGGGTTTCTGACAGGCCTATGCTGAATTGAAATCTTAAGGCTGCATCGTTCCAACCTGTATCAGCTGCCCACCTACGGAAATCTCCAATGTACTCTTCCACCGGTCATCTGCCTTGCATAAGGAAATGAAGAGCTGATTCAGCAGTGGTGGTTTTCTGCGGGTCATCATATAATCCCGCCATGGCTTCAAAGAATGTGGTGACTCAGTTTAACATCTCATCCTTCTGTTCAAGCAGTTTATGAACCCAGGATTGTGGTTCATCAGATAGGAGGGAGATGATGAACCCCACTCGGACGGTCTCAAGTACGAAAGTCCTAGGTTGCAGGGCGAAGTAAAGTTCGCAGGAAGTTTTGAAGGTTGTAAACCTTCGTTGGTCCCCGTAGAAGCGTTCAGGAGTGGGGAATCTGGGTTCTGGGGGAGGCAATGACACAGCAGGTAGAGCAGCAACAGCTGAACTGGAGGGTGCCATTGCAGCGGTGGAGCTTGTGGTTGGGTTGAGTTCGGCAGGAGCCATTGAAGTAGTGAGGGTATGGAGACGCCCGTCGAGCTGGAAGTATCCATCTTGCAGGGTTTTGATGGCTTGTGTCAGGGCTGTCATCTGTTGACACAGCACTTCCAGCACAGAAGCACCTCTCTCAGCCTCAGATATAGGGCTGATTGATACTGTCAGGTAACGGGTGCTGGAGGCCAATGGAGAGAGGGCTTCCCTTACAGCTAAGTTCCAGACTCCCCTGGAGGTGAGACAGGAGTCGTCGGGCACAAAGTAGCACAGGTCGCCTGTGGAGTTGCTTGCAGAAAGACTCAGGAATACTGCTGATGTGATGAACAGTGTCTGCAGGCAGGTGGCGCCTGTGAGGTGTGACAAGTCTGTGGAGTAGAGTAGTCAACACAAGCCAAGATCACAGCCAGGTGGGAGGCAGAGCAGGCAAAGTCAGGTGGAAGCCGGGTTCAAACATGAGAAGCAGGCAGAGGGTATCCGTGAGGCAAGCTGGGGTCAAGGACTGGAGATAGGCAGACAGATCTGGAACAAGCCATTGAAGGGGAACCAAGGGGAGCCAAGGGAACACAAGAGCAAAGAAACACAGGAACACAGGTAACAAGGTGAGATCAATCAGCAACTTCAAACACTGATCCACTTCCTTATAAAGGCCCATGTGATGTGCTGGTGGAGACGCTGGGTCCTAGAGCCCTTCTCCTGTTGTTGGTGCCCTGACAGGTGCTGGGTCCTAGAATCCATCTCCTGGTGTCAGCGCCCTGACAGCACTACCAGATATGACTAGCAGATGGCTCTGCATATGACATCTTGTCTTAAGCGCCACGTTCGGGTAAAACCTAACCATATGATGCGGAACCCATCTGTCTGATGGATCACAAGCAGGGGATTTCGAAATTCCTGCAAATCCATGTTACAATTCTTGCAAAATTATACCCAGGAGAAATATGTGATGCTATGCCAGGACTTCACAACATACCAATAAATAATTTAAATTGCTGTAAAATGAACCTAGTTTACTTTTATGATTATACAATATTTTAAGATACAGGTATACCGTTTCAATTTATTATTTTTTTCATAAATATTTATTTTTGGTTTGTGTTATTTAAAGGCAAGCATTTACATTTTTAATATCAGTTTTGCACCATTTCAGTAATTCCACACATACTGGGTGGATAAAACTAATCCAGAAAAATAACATTTCAAGTAGTCACAATGACACCACTATGGACCTTGCTTTGTGCACTGGTCCAAATCATTTGGTGGAGGGGGAATATGGTGTGGGTTTTTTTCAGGGGTTGGTCTTGGCCCCTTAGTATCAGTGAAGGGAACTCTAAAGGCATCAGCATGCCAAGACATTTTGGACATTTCATGTTCCCAGCTTTGTGGGATGGCTTTTCCTGTTCCAACATGACTGTGTACTAGTGCACAAAGCCAGTCCTGACCTCAACCCGATAGAACATCTTTGGGATAAATTAGAGCGGAGAGTGTAGCGGAGACTGTAACCCAGGCCTTCTCATCCACATCAGTGCGTGCCTGAACTCAAAAATGCGCTTCTGGAAGAATGGTCAAACATTCCCATAGACACACTACTAAACCTTGTGGGCAGCTTTCCTAGAAGTGTTGAAGCTGTTATAGCTGCAAAGGGTGGGCCAACTCAATATTGAACCCTGCGGACTAAGACTGGGATGCCATTAAAGTTCCTGTGCGTGTAAAGGTAGGCATCCAAAAACTTTTGGTAATATAGTGTATATTAGTGAAGGTTCTCATGTATCCAGATCATGGTAAATCTAGCAGTACTTAGTCACATTCAATTGGACTTGTTCTGTAAAGTTCAAGACATTTTGTAACTTAATGAAGAAAACAGAAATATAGCAGGGAAATATGGCAAGAGGTCTTATTGCTGGAGTAATCAAGATATACAAAAAGCCAGCTATATCAGCCAATCCAGCCAGTAACTTTTGGGTGAGATGAAAGTGGGTGAAAGTAAGATGGGGAATGTGCTTTGTTGACTCATAACTAGGTGCAGTGATATTGGAGTGTCCTTCCATGGGGGGCAGCCCCAATACCAGCAGCAGATAGAAAGATAAGGATTTTATCTCTTTTCAGTGCTGCTGCAGCCAAAGTGAAGCGCTATACCAAATGCATTCTTGTTTCTCTTACCTGTAAACCTCCCGTGTAAAAACCCTGGTGGTAGCAGTCTCTTCAGTACATATAATGCTGACATGTTGTTTGACAAAGAGGGAAGACTCTAATTTAGTCAGCCAATTATAGCCTTTCTCAACCGTTTTACCCCTGAGGAACCCTAAAAATAATTTTCTAGTTTCAGGGATATCCCTACTGAAAATGATTAAACCTACAGCTCACAGCACAATAGCATGATTAATATGTTGTAAAAATAAAATAGTTCACACCCAGGGCAGATAATTTTTAACACATTCTTCTAAAATTTACAACATTTCTGGAATAATCTTAAAAAAACAAATGAATAATAATAATAATAATAACAGAAAAGAAATGCAAAAAGTTAAAATTGTGGAGTGTCCTAACATACATGGTCAGTGCAGATTTAAGCTCTTACGTAAGCGGTCAATGGAAAATTGCCTTCTTGCATTGTAGGTAGGAGAACAAACCACCACTACTCATTGCTCAGAGAACCCCTAGAGTTTTCAGGCAGACCCTAGGATTCCATGGAACCCTGGTTAAAGTGGTAGTAAACCGCTGGCCGTTTCATTATTGTTATTGTACCCTGCAAAGTAATGTCATAATGTGCTAGTATGCATCGCAGTGGTTTCTTGCACCGGGGCACTGAAGGTTCTAGTTCTGCTCTCGGCGCTTTCTGTAGGTTGGCGCCACCTCCCTGCGATACACTATAGCGTTGTTCTGCTGATGACATCCCTTGCAATGCATTTTGAAAATTAAAATGGTCTTGGTGATAATGCACTAGGCGTTTGTTGATGTTTCCCCATTTGAGGAAAGCAGCATCATGCTAGGCATTAAATATGGGCCATCGGTTGTGAGACAGAGTAAGCACTGAGGCTTTGTATGTACTAATAAAATCACAGATGTATTAAACAAATCTCATTACAATATGTATGATTTTCTTGAAATGAAAACCTCATTCAGTGTTGGTTCACATTGCTGTGCTGTGCAAGATAGCATGTGATTCGCGCCGCAAATCACATGCGATTTCCGTGCGATTTCAGTCATACAGATAGTATGGTTGAATTCGCATGGCATTCCAACCAAACTCGCACTGGACCCGTTTTGTGGGCCACACCAGAATCGGATCACATGGGTGTTCACACCCATGCAATCCAATTCATGCCACAACTGTCAGTTCCCAGTGCGATATGCGAGCTGAAATGGGGATGTCATTAACATTGTATTGACACAGTGTGAACCGCCATGTGTGTCAGGTGTGATGCGGGAACCTGTAGTGGATTTGCAGGGTTCCCGCATTGCACAAGTGTGAACCAGCACTGACAGAGTTGGGCCGAACATCTCCCGGTTCGGTTCACGCCAGAACTCTTGAACATGGCAAAAGTTCGGACCAGAACCCCAAACCCCATTGACGTCTAAGGGACCCGGATTTGAAAAACCAAAAGTCCCCATTTTGAAGGCTTATATGCAAGTTATTGGCCATAAAAAGGGTATGGGGGCTGGGTACTAAAACAATGTCCCTGGACCTGAAAATCCATCATCAATCACAATGCCCGCTGGACCTGAAAAAAGAAGAGAAACCCGACAGCGGCCGTCGTGATTGACAATGGATCTACAATGGGGGACATTGTTTTTTTATATCTTTAATAAAGGCATCGTCAAAAACCGCCTCCTGTTTTTATTTATTTTTTACACTTTTTTTTGGTGAATGCATAGGGGTACAATGTACCCCATGCTCATTCACATAGGGAGGGGGCCGGGATCTAGGGTCCCCCTTGATAAAAGGGCTTTCAGATTTCAATAAGCCCCCTTCCCCAGATCCCCACAACCACCGCCCAGAGTTGTTGGGAAGAGGCCCTTGTCCCCATCAATCGAATTGTTCGCTCAGCTCTATTCACAGTTAGAATTTAGTTTGTTTGATAATATCTTTCATCTTGCTTTTTTCAGTCATTAGAAAATCAATCGAACATTCTGAAAACAAATGTTTTTAAACTCTACTGGTGTAATGACCAACTTAAAGTGGGAGTAAACTCCAATATCTTAAATGTTCCTATATGTAAGCCTATAATAAGGCTTACCTATAGGTAGTGTGAATATCTCCTAAACATGCACCGTTTAGGAGACATTTACTGTATATGCAGGCGATGACATCATCGGCACATGCGCTCTGAAGGACCGGCCTCCCAGACCATTCCCTCAGAGTCCTGTGCCGTAATTGGCACAGGAGTGACATCAACCAGAGTCCGTGGACCTGGAAGGAATACAGGTGAAGATGGAATCCGCCTCCAGCGGTGATAGCTAGTGTTGAGCGAACCCGGACTGTAACGTTTGGGTCCGTACCGAACTTTCGGGTGTCCGGGGCACGGACCCGGACCCGGACATTTCAAAAATCGTTCGGGTTCGGTCCGGGTGGGCTTTCAAGCCATGCCTGGGTTTGCAATGTCAGGCCCAAGCGAGTTGTGATCGATAGTGGCGACCTCCGCCTAAGGTAGAAGTGGACATAAGGAAGGTCCAGGTGCCTGAGACCAACTACAGTGAGGACACGGTTAATGCCGTGTCCTGAGACTCCCTTACCAGACCCTCCGGCCAGGAAGTCTCGCGTACACGGCTACTACAGTAGCGGACGTATATGTCATTTACAGAGGATTTGCCACGTACAAATCCTCTATAAGTGTGATGGATATCCATTCGGAATAATATCCGAATGTATATCCTTGTAAATTCTATAACCTCAAATGAGGGTGAAATTCAACCAGTAATGTGGTCATCTCAAATTTTTGTAAACAAAAGTCTTACAAG
>BLSH010042062.1:1116862-1132746 GCA_018402905.1 Glandirana rugosa | reverse complement strand
CGGCAGGGGGCGTTATCACAGACAAGCGGAGCCGCTTGTCCACCTCCAATGTGGACAAGCTTACCTTTATTAAAATGAATCAGGCATGGATCCCACAAGACTTGTCTGTACCTTGTGCAGAATAAACATTTAGACCGGACTTACACAGCCATTCATATACTTCTTTTTTTGAATAGGCCTCAATACAAAAAAAAAACCATGTTGGCTACCTCCTCCTACTCCTCTACCACCGCCACTTCCACCTACACTGCCACGGTCACGGCCTAGTCAACCTCTAGGCTCCTACTCCACATCCACCCCCCTTCCCATTTTTTTATTTGATTTTAATTTATTTTCCCTATCCCCATTTTTATGTAGGGCACTTGCCCTAGTTTGAAGATGATTTTAGAACAGTTATATGGCTTCTACCGTTAATTAATACCTTTCAGACACAGTCTCAGACACATTCACCTCCATTTTTGCAATTTTTATGTTTTTATTTTTTTTTAAATATTTAAAGTTATTTCCCTGTCCCCATTTTTTTGTAGGGCACTTGCCCTACCCTTACCCCCATTTTACTTCCTTTTGCAGCCCTCTAGGGCTTTCTAGGACTTTGTTACAGCCATTTTTGTGCCTAAAAGTTCGGGTCCCCATTGATTTCAATGGGGTTTGTTGTCCGTGCGATCGTTCGGGTTCCGTCCGGACCCAGACCCGGACTTTGTCCCGAAGTTCGGACGGACCAGCAGAACCCGAACTTCCAGAGGTTCGCTCAACTCTAGTGATAGCGCATTGCTGGAATGCTTCGTTTTCAGCTAAGTTTCACATAATGTGCTAGTATGCAATGCATACTAGCTTATTATTATATATAGAAATTAGTTTGCGCTTACCCTTTGACTTAAACCGAACCAAAAAAGTGTACTTGAACGTGCTGCTACTTATAAAAGTCTAAGTACACAACTCACTAAATATACAGAAAAAATATAGAAGTATGAAACCTAAAAATGTTCAATATCAAACTCAATACTCGTGCACAAAAAATGAATGTACGTATTAAGTCAATAAAAGAAAACAAATGAATAAATAAGGTGAATAGCAAAAAAAGATTCCCATTAAATGTGTTGAAATAGGTGAAAAAGAGGATTCCTAAAAAGCACTGCTTTATAGTGCTCCTTCCCACATGCAATATGCACTTCTTACCAGAAGGGCTGGATCTCAAATTATAGAGATCAACCTTGTTTCGCACAGAAATCCACCACCAGGGATATTCCAGTCCCAGGACTCCTATGCGAGCTCTCTCTCCTCAAAAGAAAACTGCTCCATTTGGCTGTATTGTACTCCGTGTGTCCTCCTTATTGGGACGGAACATCTACAGTAGGTTCTCCCAAGCATTAGGGATTAAGAAGGAAGAGGCTTCACGGCACAGCATTTAAGATCAGCATTTATCAAAAATAGCTATTGCACTTACATGAAACAAAACCGATAAGAAGCAGACAAGCAAACAATCATCTGCGATCCTCGCCTGCAAACTGATGCTCTGTGATGTCACAAAATTCGGCTCTGTATATTTTTAGGTATAGTAGCACATAGAGCTGCACGATTCTGGCTAAAATGAGAATCACGTTTTTTTTTTTCTTAGGATAAAGATCACGGTTCTCTCGCGGCATAACATCTTTCACATTATACAAAAAATTGGGCTAACTTTACTGTTTCGTTTTATTTAAATTCATTAAAGCCTGGAAAAAAAAATTAAAAGCCAGCAGCTACACATACTGTAGCTGCTAACTTTTAATAATAGGACACTTACCTGTCCTGGAGTCCAGTGGTGTCGGCACCCGCCGCCGATCTTCTGATCGGGGGTCGGGTGCAGTCGCATCCATTGTGGGTAAGGGAACCAGGACGTGTAGCATTACAGCTTCACGCAAGGCACCCTACTGCGCATGTGTGAGGTTCTGATGCTCTCTGCTATTGGCCAGGCGGCCAGTAGCAGAGCGAGCAGGGAGTAGGGAGCCGGACAGCTGACGTAAGCGGCCGTGGCTGATGGCCCGAGCACCTGGATGTGTGGAAAAGGACACCTGTCTAAAGACAGGTGTCCTCTTCCCCCTCCCCCCTGAAAGGTACCAAATGTGACACCTGAGGAGGGGAGGAATCCAAGCACACTGAAAGTGTATTTTTTCCCAAAAAATTGCTTTTAAAAAGGCGCAAATACAGTGGGACATAAAATATTGCAACAACTGCCATTTTATTCTGTAGGGTCTCTGCTAAAAAAAATATGTATAATGTTTGGAGGTTCTACGTGATTTTCTAGAAAAAAAAATACAGATTTTAACTTGTAAGCAGCAAATGTCAGAAAAAGGTTTAGTCTTTAAGTGGTTAAACGGACCTCATTTACAGACCGAAGTTCACCCTTTGATCTAAAAGGACTAAGAGATACTTTGTTTATAGTTAGCTGACAATGTTGTGAAACTTGGCAAGCTACCTGTTTTTTTTTGACAGCTGGCAGCTGTGAGCAGAGAACTCTCTGCACTGAATCGAACAAATGATGTATTAGACCCCTAGAAATAGTGCCTGTAAAGCGCCTGAAAATGTCTCCCATGCTGCCCGAGTGTGAAAGCAGCATCTTTGGGGCGGGTTGGGAGCACTGTATACAGCGCTCCCAAACTGCCCCTGCCCATTGGAATGCGTGGATAGTGCTTCCAAAGCGCCGCAACACGGGAGTCTTTAACACCTTCTTAGGGGTTAAAAGTGCCCCTCTAGCAGCCAAAAAGCGCCGCTTAAACAACGGTAAAGAGCCGCTATAACGTGCGCCGCTTTACTGATAACGCAGACGTGGCCCCAGTGTGAAAGGAGTCTTAACCTTCTTGGCGGTATTCCCAAGTGTGGCTCGGGGGGGAATTTTCTGTACCAAGATCGTTAACCCAGAGCCACACTCTGGATCGCATCGATGGATCCAGGCAGTGTTACTTACCTTGTCCCCTGGATCCAGCGATGTCCCCCCGCTGTGTCTGCGGGCTGTGTCCTCCGCCCGATGCCTCTGTGTGCCGTGCTCCGTTCCCTGCGAGCGTCATGTCGCACGGGGGCAGAGCCTGGCGGCAAATTCAAAAAGTGAAACACACAGTGAACATACAGTACACTGTAATATGTAAGATTAAATTACTGTATGAAATCATTTCACATCCCCTTTGTCCCTAGTTGTTTGTCCAGTGCCCTGCATGCACTATTATATTATATATTATATGTCATTCTTTCTGCCTGGAAACTTGAGAATGTCCATGGCAACCAAAAAGTGTCCCTTTACGTCAAAAGTGTTTTTTGACCAGCTAGTAAACACCAATAGTAAATAAGAACCAGTTGCAGAATTGAGTGACACTGATATTTGGGGAAATTTATCATCAGACACTGAAAGTGACGACAGCGACAATTCTGCAAATGAGCAAATTTCAGTGTTCTTGAATTAATTACATTATTGATATAAATTATATTACTATTATTTTTGATAATTATTTACAGTTATTTATTATATTATAATTTATGATTTTTTGTTTCAAACTTTATCATACCCGGGATGTCTACTAGACTCTTGTTTGGACAGATTTAAGTGAGTTATTCCTAAGAATTACAGGCCTACAATATAAAATGCCAAATTTCCATGCAAAATAATGGTATCACTTTCAGCACCAAAAATCTGAAATAATCATACTGCCAGGGAGGTTAAAGAGGTTGTAAACCTCCATGCAGTATTTGTACCTATAGGTAAGGCTAGAATAAGGCTTATCTATAGGTACTGTATAACGCGCCGATGATGTCATCGGTGCATGCGCTCTGAAGGAATGGCTGCCCGTGCCATTTCTTCAGGAGCAAATGCCGTGATGTCAGGCGGCTTCCGCCAGTCATACAGCTGGAGTCCACGGCCCTGAAAGGAAGATGGACGAAGATGGATGCGGCCTGCAGCGGGGACGTGCGGGCTTCGTTTGAAGTTTCCCATAATGTGCTAGTATGCTATGCATACTAGCACATTATGCCTTTACTTTGCAGGGAAGAGGGACATTTTTTTTTTGGGGAAGAGTTTACTTCCGCTTTAAGATCGGGAAGAGGGTTGAATTGAGATTTCAATTTTTTGTTGATTAATCATGCAGCTCTTCTAGCACATTATGCTTTTACCTTTCAGGTCAGAAAAAAAACAAAACCCCCCAGCGATTTACTACTGCTTTAAGTGTTCTTTCAGTTGTTGCTAACATTTTGCTGGTTTTGTGTTAAAGCGGAGTTCCACCGTTTTCTATGTTTATTAAAAGTCAGCAGCTACAAAAAGTGTAGCTGCTGACTTTTTATAAACAGACACTCACCTGTCTCCTGGTCCAGTGATGGGACCACACGGAGCCTCAGATCTCTCCCCCTCCCCAGCACCGTCATTTCTAGTGTGGGCACCTGGTCATGACAGCTAGTGGCTTCACGGCCGGGCACGCACTGCATATGCGCAAGCGGAGCGGCGCCGTGTGATTGGTCCCAAAGTCTTCTAGGACTTGTCCTGTGTCCCAGAAGATTTCGGGAGGGAGGGGGAAGGCAACCTTCCACTTCCGATCGCCTAAGGTGACCATAACAGAAGTACCCCCCAAAATTGGGTATCTGCACCCCCCCTCCTCCCCAAAAGCTCAGTTTCAGTATCAGGAGCTGGGGAGGGGGTCTTAAAGCGGAAGTTCCACTTTTGGGTGGAACTCTGATTTAAGCTGGCCATACACTAGTAGATTTTTGAACAAACTTTAGTATGAAAATTCATATGAAAAACATTTCCGCCCTGTTTCTTAGAAGTCTCTGGTCACTGCAAATGTTGATTTGACCCTACTAAACATTAGAAATCGAACAAACATTCCTAAAATGAAAAACTTTGTATGAAATTTTACTAAATAATGCAAACAAAGTTGTTCGGTACATAACTCCACAGTTGAGGGGGGGCAATCTTTCTGTACCTTACAGAATGAAACAAAGCAAACATCTGAGTATGGTGGCTCCAGCCATAGTAGGACTACTTTGTCCTATGCACCATTTTGTAAAGTAGTTTGCCTTATGAGGTGGAGAAAAAGCCGCAAAGTACAAGTGCATTGCTCTTGTGGGTTTGATTTACTAAAACATAGAGAGTGCAAAATCTGGTACAGCTATTCATGGTAGCCAATCAGCTTCTAACTTCAGCTTGTTCAATTAAGTTTTGGTAAAAAAAATGAAAGCTGGTTGGTTTCTATGCAGTGCTGCACCAGATTCTGCACTCTCCAGTTTAAGAAAATCAACCCAACCATGTGTCAGTCTGTTGACAACTTTGCTTTATAAATGGATATAAAAAGGGGAATAAGAAATACAAAACATGCCATTGTGTACTGTATACGTGCAATATTACCTGCAATACGTGCAATACCACCTGTGTGCAATACTACCTGCAATACCTACTTTTTCCTCATTTGTATTTATACATTGTGTTGTGTATATACTTGTATACTATAGTATGTCTATTGTCTATATATTTGCATTTAGCATTTAGTTTTTATTTTTTCATGCTGCTGTAACAAAGAAATTTCCCCACTGTGGGACGAATAATGGTTTATCTTATCTTATCTTATCTTATCTTATCTTATCTTATACTAAAGCTCCTGTCAAATAAGGCTTAACCTCTTCCCTGCTGAAAAGGCAGTACTTCTCTTTGGGGCTCCTCTGACTGAGGAGCATAACATTGAAACCTAACCTCTGACTGCTTGCTGTGGGCAACCACCACACTCCAGTTTCATAAATCAGTCCCAATAGACCTTCTTGCTATGCTCTTATGTTTTACAACATCTCTGTAGCTGCTGGGAAGAATTGTAATGTCTCCTCGGAAAATCAATACAGCTCTAGATAAAGTGCGGTTTCATCCTATGCATTTATTGTGGCTCGGTGCTGTGCAGGGAAATGTCACAAATTAGTAGAGTTAATGCAGCTTACAAATGTGCCACTTAAATGTGAATCATCAAGACTGCACGGTTACTATGATAAACTCATTAGAGCAGTTTACATTTGGGAACAAAGATTTTTTTTTTACAACTTGTAGAGTTGATACTTACTCTGTAAAGTCTGCAGTAGCACTTTTTTTTCTCTTTTATGTTCCACATTGTGTTACTAGATCTAATAATAAAGATCCACTAAATTTAAAAGTCACAAAAATGACATTATATGATAGAATCTAATAAGATTTACATATATGTATGTACACCTACACTTTCTGTACAGAAATTGAGATGCATGTCTTTTAAAAGTCAGCTTCAACCTTATTTTTTTTAAAAAGCGAGACATATTGTATATTGTTTTTGTGTCAAAGCCTTTCATTCTTCATACTCATACTACATTCTAATATAGATATAAATTGCTAATATTATTCTGCAATTTGTCCTGCTTATTATTATCTGCTTATTATGATACCACACTTATGTTACTGGTACAAAGTGTGGAAAAGTTATGTACAAGTGAATTTGGGGGCTTTCTTTTATTTGTGCATTTTTTATGCTACAAAAGTGTACCAATAATATAATCAAAAACCTCAAACAAATTCAAACAATCAGATTAGTATAAAAATAAAATTGCAAAACAACAAATACTAGTTATGTTATGGAGGCCTGAGAAATGAAGGAACTAATTAAATGTAATTAGGTGACCTTTTTAGTAACTTTAGTCTGCATCAGGAACTGATCTGTGGTAGACATTTGTGAACTGCACAGACATCAGGTGGTTGCAGCATCCCTGAACATGCATCTCAGTCCAGGAAGTGGATGCTGAACCTAGGTCAGTGGTTCTCAATTCCGGTCTCAACTCTCGGGACCCACTAACAGGCCAGGTTTGCAGGATAACTGAAATACATCACAGGTGATATAATTTGCTGCTCAGTGATTGCAGTATTCTAGTCTGCATCTCCGCAAGGTAATACTTAAAATCTGGCCTGTTAGTGGGTCCCGAGGGCCGGAGTTGAGAACCACTGACCTAGGTGATGCCCGAACAAAGATGGCTGCATTCTGGAGGAGAAAGCAAATGAAGGCATTGTCAATGGGAGTACTGTGATCTCTGTAAGATGTAATAAATACAAGAGTTGCACTTACACATTAGGCTGGCCATAGACGGTTCAAATTGTGGCCTGTTCAGCAGGAACGATCAACTTGGGTAGAACTAGCCTGCCAGATTTTGTATGCGACTATCGCTAACAGCTAATATAGCCGCTAGTGATAATCACTGTCCTCTCCTGGCAGGGACCGCTTCCTCCACCAAAAGAACACAATGGTTCTGTGGGAGAGATTCCCCTGTCAACACTGTCTGTGTCGATGGGGGAATTGAGGTGGTTGCAGGAAAGACGTTGACTCCGTGTACGACTGGCTTTAATTAGCATACATGCACTTAACATAAGAAAATATATCTGGCAAAAGCTCAACTTTATGACAAAATCAAATACATAACGGTTAACTGTTTACTGAGAACTGTGGTTAACTACGATATACATTTATTGTATATCGGTCGGTGACATCACAAGGGTGCGGTGCCTCCAGGTGACATCACTGGGTGGCCCTGCCCCTTAGTTATTTAAGAGCTGTCAAACGGTGGGAGCCTGCTTCAGGACCGGAGGTTTTTCTTTTTTTTTTTTTTTTTTTACTTCTTTCAGGTCGGTAGTTGTAGCGGGCATCATAATTGATGATGTGCCTATAGCGGGGGAATTTTTTTTTGGATTTTTTTAATAAAGGACTTGGGAAAAAACTTTTATTTACTTTTTACACCATTTTTGGTGAATGAGTAGGGGTACTCTTTCACATAGGGGGGGCTGGCATCTGAGGGGCTTCCAGATTCCGATAAACCCCCGCCCACATATCCCCACAACCACCGACCAGGGCTGTGGGGAAGAGGCCTTTGTCCCCATCAACATGGGCCTAAGGGTCTAGTATGGATTTAGAGGCGGGCCCCATTCCGCTTTTATTTATTTATTTTTTTTTAATTTTGACTTGGGATTCTCCTTAAAATCCATACAAGACCCAAAGGGCCTGGTATGGATTGGGGCAGACCCCATGCCATTTTTATCACATTTTTGTATTGCCGGCAATGTTTTTATTTACATTCAGCTGATGACTCATCCATTGTTAAGGACCAGCTAATCACTGGTTGTTAAGGATGCCGGCAGTCTCTGCTTCAAAAATAAAAAAAACTTGCTAAACGCTGGACGCCGGCAGGATAACATGCAGGGGAGTTTAGAAGCAGTTAAAAAAAGTCTGACGCCCCAAAACAGCAGCTGTAAAAATGCCCAGTGTGCATGAGGCCCTCTCTCCTGCTGCTCATTGATCCCTTGTTGAGTTTTACATCCTTTTCATATCCAGCTATGTCTGGCTCCCTGCAGTGCACTGTGGATGCAGTTGTGAAGAAGGGGTCTTTAGAAGTAATTGGATTATATTGGTTCTCTTTTTTTTTTCCAGACCGAATGTGTTTTCTATAAGTACAGAAAAAATACTATTGATGTTACCAGAAACCCAAATGATTTTTATCAGTTTTCCCAGCTATCTTCTGTAAATTACAAAAGTTCTCCTCCTGTGTGGAGATTAAGAGAAGGGATACCACTTAAAGACCAGGCCTTTTCTGGATTTTTTTTTAAATCAGTATTTTTTTTTTTAGCAGAGACCCTAGAGAATAAAATGGCATTCATTGCAATATTTTATGTCACACAGTATTTGTGCAACGGTCTTTCAGATGCATTTTTTGGGAAAAAATACACTTTAATGAATTAAAAAAAACAAAACACAATTTTTACCAATTTGTTTGTAAGTAAAGTAAGTTAATAGATACCTAAATATGTCATGCTTTAACCAGTTCCACACTGCCTACCGTCTATTTACGGTGGCAGTGTGGACGCTGGCCGTGAATCGCCGTAAAAAGGAGTGTGCCCGCGGCTCGGGCGGACCCGATGTCTGCCGGCGAGCCGCGATGAGCGGGCACAAGCAAAGAGCGGGGAACCGCCGACGTAAACACGGCGGTTCCCCGCTCTGTTAGTGGGGGCATGGGTGATCTACTGATCCCTGTCATTGGGATCAGTTAGATCTCTCATGTCCATGGTAGCCCAACCCCCCCACAGTAAAAACACACCCAGGGAACATAGTTAACCCCTAGATCTCCCCCTGCAGGTTAACCCCTTCACTGCCAATGACATTTATGCAGTAATCAGTGGACATTTAAATTTCTGATCGCTGTATAAATGTCATTGGTCCCAAAAAAGTGTCAAAAATGTCCGACATGTCCGCTGTAATATCGCAGTACTGCTAAAAATCGCAGATCGCCGCCATTACTAGTAAAAAAAAAAAAAAAATAAAAACCCCAGAAATTATTTCTCACCATCCGTAAACGCGGCCACTTTTTCGCAAACCAATCAATAAACAGGGATTGCGATTTTTTTTTGCGATTTTTTTTATCTCAAATATGAGGAAGAATATAAATCAGCCAAAACCGGTGAAAAAAAATGTTTTTTTATTTTTTTTTTAGATTTGAATTTTAGCAAAAAGTAAGAAATTTGTGTTTTTTTGCAAAATGGTCACTCTTCTTTTGTTTATAGCAGTGATCAGAAATGACGCAGAGGTGATCATATACCACCAAAAGAAAGTTCTATTTGTGGGAAAAAAAGGACGCAAATTTTGTTTGGGTACAACGTCACACGACCGCGCAATTGTCAGTTAAAGCGACGCAGTGCCGAATCGCAAAAAGTGCTCTGGTCCTAACCTGGGAAATTCTTCCGGGGCTGAAGTGGTTAAAACTACGCATGCTTGTGGAATGGTGACAAACTACTGTTCTTAAAAATCTCCATAGGCTACGCTTTAAACATTTTTGCGGGTTAACTGTTTAGAGTTACAGAGGTGATCCTGTATTAGAATTATTGCTCTTGCTCTAATGTTCGTGGCAATACCTCACATGTGTGGTTTGAACACTGTTTACATATGCTTGCGCAACTTACGTATGCAGGGGTCAAAAAGACACCAAATCTCTTATTTACCTTTACGGTGGGGAAAATAATTATTTGATCAGCTGCATTTTGTACGTTTGCCCACTTACATATAAATGAAGGGTCTATAATTTTTATCATAGGTGTATTTTAAATGATAGGGGCAGAATATCAACCAAAAATCCAGAAAAAACACATGATACCAATGTTATAAATTGAGTTGCAGTTCAGTTAGTAAAATAAGTATTTGATCCCCTACCAACCAACAATAAATCTGGGGATCAAATAAGTATTTTAGCCAGTGTAAAAGCAAAAGAAAAAACACGTTTTTTAACTCTCGCTTTAAAAAAAAAAATATATATTTTACTATGACCTGGGAACCGTAAGTGACGTCAGATGTTGCTCTGGTCCTCCAAGGGCACAGAGACGAGTGGCGGCCATCTTGACCTCACTTTTCTCCATGCTCAGCTAACGGCCACGTCAGATCGCTCCCAGGCTTCACTGATCTGCTCGGTAAGCACGGGAACGACCAGGAAGCGGCGGAGAGGGGGGGCTCTGTACCCCTCCTGCAGCTTCTAAAAGTGATCCAGCTGCGAATCCGCCTGTGGAATGACATTTGTCTGACAATCGGCCATAGTGAAATACAATTGCTGCTGCCATAACTCCGGTAAGTAATGGCGTATTTTTATTATAGGCCAGTTGGCAAGTGGTTAAGAGAGGGGCAAATCAGGAGAGCAGCCTAGGGTGACAACACTGCTGCTCTAAAGAAACAGTGCAGTGAGATTATCTGACAGCCATCGGCTCCTGCTGCTGTCAATAAAATCCAGTGACATGGGAGCAGGGGGAGGGGGCGAGTCCTGCTGTCTGTGTCAATTGACGCAGCAGTGGAACTCATGAGAGTGCCTGCACGGGTGCCCCCAGGGAAACTTGCTCTCTGTCGGGGCAACCGGAGATGGCGGTGTGACGTGCGTTCCGCTACCAATTTCCGGCAGAAGCGGGGCAAGTCAGGCTTCATTTTAATTTGCCCCGCTTCCACCGGAAGTTGGTAGCGGAACGCACGCCACGCCGCCATCTTGCGTATGGCGGAAGTGGCCGTGTTTTTTTATGAATCCATGATTGTTATGTTTGTATATAAGCACGGCGGTTTTGGGGGGTCGGTAACCCCTAGACGACGTCTAAGAAGACAAAACACTTCGGGATGCGCCGATCTCATACCGCTGTGCTTCAACTTCTTGCCTTGTTTTATCCCTTTGAGCTCAAATTTTACCATATTCATGTAAGTGCATTACCTCCAATAGATTGATATATACAAGGGGTTTTACGCTATGTGAAGTTTTCTTATTACATGGTACCATCATTTGGGGTTCATCCCTTTAGTGGAAGACCTCTCCTGGTTTTCCCTTTGGCTTTATTCATCACCTAACGGGATAACCCCTGACCGTTCCCTGGTGTGCTGGGTCCCCAACTAGAACATCTCTTGGCTTCCTGTTTTGTTGTGGTTCCATCTGGATCATCCCTAGAGGCGGATTCCCAACTTCCATAGCCCTCATATATATCCAGGCGTGATTCCATCTACCATCTGGTAAGGGCATTATTGTGGCGGAGGATTCCATATATTTATCCATCTACATATTCATCTGCTGTTTTTTGCACAACTTGCTAGGAATATATATGAACTATATATGAACTTCACTTTTTTTTTTGAGTTTGTTATATATAATTTTTATGCACTTTATTTTTTTGATTAATTGGTGGAGTTTGAATCAATTCCCCCCCCCCTCGTGTTCCCAATAGGATGAGCGCTACACTTTAGGTATACATTGGATTTGGATTGGTTTGTTGTGTGGCAGCGACCCCTTGTTTTTTCTTTTCTTTTTATAATTAGCGCGGTATAACACCCCCCTTTTTCATAGCTAAAATAGTGCTTGTAAAGCACCTCAAAAATCCCCTCCAATCCACCCCAATGTGAAAGCCCTGAGTGCTTTCACACTGGGGTGGTGCGCTTGCAGGACGTTATAAAAAGTCCTGCAAGCAGCATCTTTGGGGCGGTGCGGTGAGCAGTGATACACTGCTCCTCCACCGCCCCTGCCCATTGAAAACAATGGGCAGCGCTTCCAAAGCGGCTGCACACCGCCTCGGTAGCACGGCACGCCGGCACTTTTAACCCCGTTTTAACCACTTGGGGGGGTTAAAAGCGCCGCGCTCCTGCCTGCATAGTGGTGCTATAACAGCGGTAAATCCCTGCTGAAACTGAGGGGATTTACTGCTACCGCCCACCCACCCCAATGTGAAAATAACCTTAAAGAGGTTGTAAAAAAACCCTGTAAGACAAAGGCAAGAAATACTTACCTTAGAACAAAGCTGTTGCAGTGGCGCCCGCACACCGCTGGTACGGCTGACATTTTCCCCAGAGTTTATTCAGGGCTCGCGGGCTCCAGCGCTGTGATTGGCCGGAGCCGCAATGATGTCACTCCCACGCATGCACTGGGGAGCCGCCGTTCACTGCACGGGGCTCGGAAGGGATGGCGCCCGTGGCCATTCCTTCAGAGCGCATGCGCCAGTGATGTCACTGGCTGTATGTAATGTAAATATCTCCTAAACTGCGCACGTTCACCAGATATTTTCAGTACCTATAGGTAAGCCTTATTATAGGCTTACTTATAGGTAAATGTCAGCAGAAGAAGTTTACTTCCTCTAAGCTACAAAAATTTGGAAGTGATGTAATATATTGTATTGTATTTGTATTCTATTTTTAGACGATAACTGTACTGATTAAACGAAAATTGTACGATCTGGTATCGTAAGAGAATCATTTTTGTGCATGTCCCATGATAATTGTGCATGAATTATTATGATCAACTCTCAAAAGCTGTGTACTAATGATCAGATTATCGTACAATCGCTTCTAAAGCAGTATTTTTTGTACCATTTTCTGATCGTGTGTACAGACCTACTGCATTGTCTGGTGCACAGAGGACTGAGGGGCTGCATGTAAAAAGAGATGCAAGGCAAGAGTCACTGCATGGTAGAATAGCTAAAAAAAAAAAAAAAAAAAAGAAGATGATTCTAGTACACACAACAGAATATGTTTGTTCAGAACATCCAAATTCAAGGTTCAGTGCGTTCTTAGAAATCACTTTAAAGTTGTAAATCCTGAGGGCCAGCTTATCAGTTCATCATTAGTAGAAAACTGTTGACGATGGGACATTTGCACTCAAAGCATGGGTTGATTTAGAATATAAGTGTCACACTAGGACAGGAAGTGCGGTAGGACTACAGGGCACTTCGAGCTCCTTATCTCCAATAACAGAGGGAGGTCTTCTGTATATTTAGAGACCAAAAGGGAGCAAATAAGAGAAAAAAATTCATTGTTGAGTATTACATACACTTTAAGGCTTCCTGCAAATAGGACGTTAAAAAAAACGTCCTAAAAACGTCAGTAGCTTATCAGTGATTTTTTCAGCTTTTACCAGCGCTATATTACCGGCGTTTTTGCAAGTTTTTGCACGTTTTTAAAGGGCCCTCGTTTTTTTTTTTTTTTCAATTGATCTAATATGTCCAAAAACGTTGGGGATCGACGATCAGCTGCATTTTTGAGCGGTTGAGCGTTTGAACATTTTTACAGCTGAAAAACGTCTCTCAGAACCCTCTGGTCTTTGGTTTTTTTTACAGCTCAAAAACATCACTGCTAAAACAGTTGATAACAGCCTATGTGTGCATGAACACATAGGATAACATGATGGAGAGTTTAATGACTGTAGAAAAAAACGTCTGCAGCTAAAAACAGCTGCTGTAAAACAGTCAAAAAAAGTCCTGTGTGCATGAGGCCTTAAGGTTATTTACATGTACCACTGTTAAAATCGGGAGAGGAAAACTTGTTAATTTCTACTTCTCATTTGTATTTCATTTTAATTCCATTTACTCACTGAACACTCTGTTGTTTATGGTAAAAGTTAATGTTGTTTATGGAGCTGCAAGTCAGGCTTTAATTATTAGAGATGTTTTGAGAATGCATAGCAACAAGCAAAAGCTTTATATCAATTACCCCCATACAACTGCTGATCAAATTGAACTGTCCACAATGAAAAATTGGGATACAATTAAAAACAAATTGATATCATGAATAATTAAACCAATTAAAACATTCTCAAGCAAGCGTCATTAATACTGCAAAGTGTTAATTAATGGCTGCCTCAATAACTGAAACAAACAGTTTATTATTGTCATGAAATAATGACAAATATGGAGGTCAAGGGTTGTTAATTTAGGGCTTATTTATTAATATAGGGGCTTAAAGAGACACTGTTACTTTGGCCATCCGGGGCCAAAAATGACAAGGTCTGTAAAAAACCCTACCCCCACAAGCCACCAGTACTCACCTTTCCAGCATTCTTTCACAGCTCCTTTCTCCATCACAGCCAGCACCAAAATATCTGTTGGTGACTTGTGTCGGAACCTAGAGGTAGTAGGAACTTAATTTCCTTAATACAAGTGACAGTGCTCGAGCCTAGCGATTGGCTGCTAGATTCAAGCACTGTCACATGGGAGATAGTCACATGCCTATATACCAAAAAGTAGGTTATTTGCCCTAGTTGAGCTAGAAGCAGGAGCAGTGTGGGATCGCTGGAGTGGAATCATTGGGTCAAGGGAATGCTTTTTTACAGATGCTGTCATTTTGGCCTTACATCGCCTTTAATCCAGCTGAACCCGCCGCAATTCGCTCCAAGGTTGGCCCTGTTAGCCCCCTCCTGCCCAATCCTTTCATTGAAAAATCCAAAGAAAATTGTTGGTCAAACTGTGGCTTCATCCAATCTGTGCTGTATAGCATGAATGAAGAAATCTGTTAGATATTTTTAACTGCTTGCTAACCCACCATAGTACATTTCCTGTGGCAGGTCAGCTCATACAGACACAGTCACATACCTGTATGTCACGGCTTTCTTCTGGGTTTGTTCACGTATGTGCTTGTGGAAAAGGGTGCTGTTATTCGCTGCAACACAAGCCGATCAGTGGGTCCCGAACAATGATTTATGGCCGGCACCAGCTGATCGGCTGAGCAAGTGACAGAAGAGAGCCCTGTGTTGGTAGACAACACAGGGGGGTTGATTCACTAAAGGCAAATTGACTGTGCATTTTGCAAAGTGCAGTTGCACTCTGAAGATGAAGTTGCTCCAGGACTTTGTAACTGAGGAAAGCTGCAATTTGAAAAGAATACCCAATCATGTGCAAGGAAAATTTAAAAAAAACAGCACGTTTGCTTGCAAATGATTGAATGATGGAAGTCAGCAGAGCTCCTGCTCATTTACTAAGCTCTGGAGCAACTGCTCTTGCAGAGTGCAACTGCATTTTGCAAAGTGCACAGTCTATTTGCCTTTAGTAAATCAACCCTATTGCTCTCTTCAGACAGCAGCGATGTGCTGGTTTTTTTTTTTGTCCCTGCAAAGCAGGGAGTAAAAATTGGCAGATCGCTTAGTAAAACAGCACACAGTACACACACTAAATTTTGTTAGGCACGCATTTAAACCCTTGATCGCCCACTATAAGCTGCTGATCAACCGCATTTACTAGTATAAGAAAAAAAAAATACAAATTCCATTATCTTTCACCTGTTCTTGCAGCCGCAAACACCTGCACAGAGAGATGCATGGAGATACCATTAATCCTAATGGCAACCCCACGCACTGGAAAGCACAGTGCGGATTCCCCGTTCTGGCAACCGCAGGGTAACCGAGTGATGCGGTTACCCTGCAGTCACATTTTCTGAAAAGGTGCAAGGACCTTTTCCCTGCATTTTCCGTGTATACAGCTGCCCTTAAAAATGAATGGGTTGCTATGCACATGAAACGCAGATGCATGGAAACCGCCCAAGTGTGAACCTAACCTTTGGGAGTATGGAGGTAGAAGAAATACGTTCTTGTCCACTTTCTATTACCTT
>BLSH010042062.1:1082220-1093835 GCA_018402905.1 Glandirana rugosa | reverse complement strand
CGGACAGACAGATAGAGGAGAGAAGGGAGGGAGATAGGAACAGTTCACTGATCAAAGTGTAATGCAGTGCTCACTGATTGGAAGGCCCAGGCTGGAAGTTAGTGGCACAGGCATCATGCATACAGCTTGGAATGTGTAGCTGTGCCTGCTGTTCTTCATATTTCCTGCCCATATTTCCCTTCTCTCTCAGGCACAGCTACACGCAGGGGATAGGAGTGGGCGAGATGAGGGGGGGGGCAGGGGCGGGAGGAGGAGGAGGAGCAGCTGCATGCCTCTCTCCTCTCCTATACGTTGCTGGGGGGGGGGGGGAGTCAACTTGCTGGGCTGTGTGTGTGACACTCCGCTCAGCTGCAGCCACTGGCCCCTAAACGTAAAGACTGATTCTCCTGTCCTATGGATGGGAGAATCAGTCTATTCTTTCGAACTGCAAGTGAGATAATGTGAGGCTTGCAACATCACTTGGGCCCCCCACGGTGCAGAAACTCCAGGGCCCAGTCACAAGTGTGACTGCTGCGACTCTGGTAGTTCGGCCACTGGCTGCAGGCAATAATCACATGAAAAAAACAACATTCTGGTTGTACCCAAGTTGATCGACCAATTGGTACAATCAGTTTAACCATATATGGTTCAAATCTCAGGTGGTTCCTGCTCAACCGGCCAAGATTCAAATAATCTATGACCTACTTAAGGCTGGCCATAAATTCTGCAATTTTCTTTCCTCCAACCACAGGTCTAAGGACAGAAAATCACTTGATTCCCCCATCAACACAGTCACTGTTGATGGGGCAATCCCTCCTGTTGAGCTATTGTATTCTACGGTTTCTTCACCGTCAGAATACAATGATCACTGCTGGCAGCTATAGCTTAAGAAAGCCTGACAGGCTGGTTGTACTCAAGTCGATTGATAGATCAACCTAAGTACAGCCAGCCTGCCCATAGATGGATCAATATGTATCTGGTTACTGCTGAACCTGCCAAATATCAATCCGTCTATGACCAGCTTAAAGCAGACTTTCAGTCATTTTTTTCAACCTTCCATCTATTAAATCTTCTGCCCTTGTTTTAACTTTGGATAGTAACACATTTTTTTCTCCCAGTAAATACCTTATACAGCCTACTTCCTGTTTCTTGTCTGGTCATTAGCCTAGGCTTATGACATAATGCACAGCTCTCTCTATCACTCTTGTGAGAGTTTGCCAGGAAGGGAGGGGGGATGAGTCATAAGCGGGCCAATGAGATCTGCGGGACTGCAGAGCTGCAGGTGTGCCTCTGTGTGTCTGTGTAAATCCAGGAAGTGAACAGGCAGCAGCTTCTGCTGCCCACAGTTAAAATGGCTGCAGCCAGACTTGGCAGAGGGAGAATTCCGCAGCATATTTGGCAAGTACAGAATCACAGTATATGTATTATAATATGCAAAGTAGTTGGAGGGAAGCTTCAGAATGACAAAGATGTTTTTATTACAAATTATGTGAGCTGACTGCATTTCCTGAATAACAGCTGATCATTGTAAGCATTGTAAACCGCTACAGTACATCTGCAAACAACAGACTTGCTGGCTGGATCCCCAAGTGAAAATAAAGGGTAAAAAAAGAAAATGAATGCAGTCATCAAATCTTAGTGAGCTACAATATAGTGATTGTTTGCTTTTGGATTTAATACCACTTTAAGTCTGCTTGGTTATTCTAAGAACCTGTTGAAATAAAATATTGATGACAAGTGTCATACCTTCCTGCACACTAGGAAGTGTCCTGCCTTAACAAAAGGAAAAAAGCATGTGCAGTTTGTCAGCCAGTTCAGGTCTATGCTTCGTGATGTGAAGATCTGGATAGGGCTTTATTGGGCGCTGGTCTATAACTTATCGAATCTTGCAGAAAGGACTAATGGAGCCAAAGTAAGTGATCTGAGGTTACATTTTAGACTTTTTACCTTGACAATTCCTGCCTCAGAGTAGACCATGTGATGCATGCTATGCTCTGGTTTAGTTTCACTGTATTATTGGGTCCAGATTTTTCCTGCCTTCATGACAAAGTTTCCTCAACTGCCACCTTCATTCAATAAGAATGTTTTTACCATCTACTGAGGCAATCTCATTGGTCACTGGAATGGCAGTTGGGCAGGGCTTATCCCATGGGTCAGGAAAAATCAGGCCAAAGTAATATAGTGAAAGTCAATTTAGAGAGGAACAGAGAAGACTAATTTCTGGCTAATAGAGGTAGTAAGAAGCCAACTTGTGGTGTTTGGACTTATGCAGTTGAAGTTCAAAATGGACTACCAGTTAGCCAAGTGGGTCCACATCCATAAAAAAACTAGTGGCTCCCCTTCACAATGCCAATCAACTTGTAGCGTTTAGCTTATATATTCTAAGAAATGGAACTGATTTTTCAGTCAATTTGAAATTCTTTACATAGAAAATGTTTTACCACCAAAAGTTTTATATCAACTGTATAAGTAACCAAGTTTGTCCCAGCATGTCTGCCTCCAAATAAATGTCTTACTGATTGCTTCTAATTAAACTAAATAAATGGCTTTTAACCAAGGCAGCACAGACACGTACATATGAAAAGTATGCTGTCTAAACTGAATCTTTGCAATTGTGGCCTCTTATTTACAAAAAACATGGGCTGTTAAACAGCACTGCCCCCTGCTGCCCTCCTCTTGTGACACTGATTGAAATGCTAATTGCTCACAGCTTACTGCTCCTAGACTGTTGACACCATTATGGTTCAATACATGATGGATTACAAAGCAAAGCTTAAGTACAGGACTTGAACATAATTAAATAAAATTACATCATTTCAACCACTGATGGAGCAGAGACATGTCAGCTGTATTTTGATTTCCTGATTGCCAAAGTTTTCAAAGAGCTCTTTACGGCTATATATGCATCTTTAAAAGCACATTACTGTCTTAGTAAAATAAGAAAGCATTCTCATATTATTCATTCTTCTGTTAGAGCTGCTTGTTCTTTTTGCACATTGTGTACCCAACTGGTTTAACACAGATCTAGCTTATTTATTTGGCTTCTCTTAAGCTGGGTTCACACTGCTGCGAACTCTACTGCGAATTTAAGCCGCTGCGATAGATTAAATTCACAAGTCATCTCCAATAACATAGTGTTCTATCAGGGCAGTTCACATCGTTACGTTGCGAATCTAATCCGTGAAGAAAAAGGGTCCTGTGCGAGTTTGATCCGTGTGCGATGCTGTGCGTTGCGAATTCAGCTCCATAGACTACAATAGAACACGGATTGAAAACGCAATCTCCCATTCACATCACTGTGATAGCTTCCCCCTCCAACTCCAGCTACAGCTTTGCAGAAGATTTGCACCAACACATGTAGAAATCGCACTTGTGTCTGAACTGAAAAAACTTGCATCTCAATCGTATTAAATTCACAGAAAATTTGCACCGCAGCAGTGGGAACCCAGCCTAAGAGTTAATAGGCAAGACTGAATATGTCATATGATCCTGTGCTGCAACCTCCCTCTTGTACTCCAGTGTACTAAGAAAGGTGCACACAATGGCCTTTTATTGGCAAGTTCAGATCAACTACAGGAACATAGCAGGGCAATTTGTTTCAGATGATGAATTCCAGGATGAAAATTAAGGACACTCAGGAGCTGTTAAAAAAAATTCACAAATTTTTGAAAAATTTCAAAAGTAATGTACAGTACTTGGAGTTCAGTACTCAAGAGCTTGTCCTATACAGCCCATTGTACAGAATGCAGTGGTCAGAAGTATGACATATAAAACACAGTGGGGCTGATTTACTAAAGCTGGAGAGTGCAAAATCTGGTGCAGCTGTGCATGGTAGCCTCCTCAGCTTCTAACTTCAGCTTGTTTGATTAAGCTTTGACAAAAAAAAAAGTCAGCTGATTGGTTTCTATGCAGAGCTACATCAGATTTTGCACTCTCCAGCTTTAGTAAATCAACCCCAGCATCTATAGTGCAAGGCTCAGGAATGTGTAATGCACAGGCCCTCTACAGAGTAGAAACAAAAATGACCTTGTCTTCGGAGTATAATTCCCCCCTCCTCCCCAGAAAGGCCATATTCCCTAAGCCCCCCCCCCCCAAGCACAGATCCTTTAGTGCAGACACCCCCTTCCCAGTATAGTCCACTCAGTGCAGACACCCTCTTCACAGTATATCCCACTCAGTGCAGACAACCCCTCCACAGTATAGCCCATTCAGTGCAAAACACCCCTCCCCAGTATAGCCCACTCAGTGCACACAACCCATCCCCAGTATAGCCCACTCAGTGCAGAAAACCCCTCCCAGTATAGCCCACTCGGTGCAGACAACCTCTCCCCAGTATAGCCCACTCGGTGCAGACAACTCCATCCCAGTATAGCCCATTCAGTGCACACAACCCCTCCCCAGTATAGCCCATTCAGTGCAAAACACCCCTTCCCAGTATAGCCCACGCAGTGCACACAACCCCTCCCCAGTATAGCCCACTCGGTGCAGAAAACCCCTCCCAGTATAGTCCACTCGGTGCAGACACCCCCTTCCCAGTATAGCCCACTCGGTGCAGAAAACCCCTCCCAGTATAGCCCACTCGGTGCAGACACCCCCTTCCCAGTATAGCCCACTCAGTGCAGACAACCTCTCCCCAGCATAGCCCACTCGGTGCAGACAACCCCTCCCCAGTATAGCCCGCTCAGTGCACACAACCCCTCCCCAGTATAGCCCAATCAGTGCAGACACTTCCTCCACAGTATAGCCCAATCAGTGCACACAACCCCTCCCCAGTATAGCCCACTTTGTGCAGACACCCCCTTCACAGTATAGCCCACTCAGTGCAGACACGCCCTTCATAGTATAGCCCACTCAGTGCAGATACCCCTTCACAATATAGCCCTCTCAGTGCAGACACCCTATCCCCAGTATAGCCCAATCAGTGCAGACACTCCCTTCATAGTATAGCCCACTCAGTGCAGATACCCCTTCACAATATAGCCCTCTCAGTGCAGACACGCCCTCCCCAGTATAGCCCAATCAGTGCACACAACCCCTCCCCAGTATAGACCACTCGGTGCAGACAACCCCTCCCCAGTATAGCCCACTCGGTGCACACAACTCCTCCCCAGTATAGCCCACTCGGTGCAGACAACCCCTCCCCAGTATAGCCCACTCAGTGCAGACAACCCCTGCCCAGTATAGCCCAATCAGTGCACACAACCCCTCCCCAGTATAGCCCACTCAGTGCAGACAACCCCTCCCCGGTATAACCCACTCAGTGTAGACAAACCCTCCCCAGTATAGCCCAATCAGTGCACACAACCCCTCCCCAGTATAGCCCACTCAGTGCAGACACCCCCTTCACAGTATAGCCCACTCAGTGCAGACACCCCCTTCACAGTAAAGCCCACTCAGTGCAGACACCCCCTTCATAGTATAGCCCACTCAGTGCAGATACCCCTTCACAATATAGCCCTCTCAGTGCAGACACCCACTCCCCAGTATAGCCCACTCAGTGCAGACAATCCGTCCCCAGTATAGCCCACTCAGTGCAGACAACCCCTCTCCCCAGTATAGCCCACTCAGTGCAGACACCCCCTTCACAGTATAGCCCACTCTGTGCAGGCAACCCCTCCCCAGTATAGCCCACTCAATGAAGACAACCCCACCCCAGTATAGCCCACTCAGTGCAGACAACCTGTCCCCACTATAGCCCACTCAGTGCATACACCCCCTTCACAGTATAGCCTACTCAGTGCAGACATCCCCTTCACAGTATAGCCCACTCAGTGCAGGCACCCCCTTCATAGTATAGCCCACTCAGTGCAGATACCCCTTCACAATATAGCCCTCTCAGTGCAGACACCCACTCCCCAGTATAGCCCACTCAGTGCAGACAATCCGTCTTCAGTATAGCCCACTCAGTGCAGACAGCCCCTCTCCCCAGTATAGCCCACTCAGTGCAAACACCCCCTTCACAGTATAGCCCACTCAGTGCAGATACCCCTTCATAACATAGCCCTCTCAGTGCAGACACCTCCTCCCCAGTAAAGCCCACTCAGTGCAGACACCCCCTCCCCAGTATATCCCACTCAGTGCAGACAACCCCTCCCAAGTATAGCCCACTCAGTGCAGACAACCCCTGCCTAGTATAGCCCAATCAGTGCACACAACCCCTCCCCAGTATAGCCCACTCAGTGCAGACACCCCCTCCCCAGTATAGCCCACTCAGTGCACACAACCCCTCCCCAGTATAGCTCACTCAGTGCACACAACCCCTCCCCAGTATAGTCCACTCAGTGCAAATAACCCCTCCCCAGTATAGCCCACTCAGTGCAGACACCCCCTTCCCCAGTATAGCCCACTCAGTGCAGACACCCCCTTCACAGTATAGCCCACTACCAGGTGCTTTAAATCAGAGCCAATGGCTTGGTATTTTGGACAGCTATTTTATCTAAGAGAGAATTCCCAAAACATGGCCTGTTGGGGGTACTTGAGGACAGGGTTGAGAACCACTGCTATAAGGGACACAGCCAGAAGCCTGATAAAGGCTCTGGGATACCCCCCACCCCTCCTTTCCACAAGTACATACAAGGTTTCTCTGGAGATGGGCTTTAAAAAATAATACCCTTTGGAATTAACAAATACTGGTGTTGTGGTGAGCACAGATGAGTAATCATTTCACTGGAATCGCAATGTACTCCACCATAGTGTACTAATAGCAAGTTCTTTTACCACAGACTTGGCGTCACTTTATCCAGCACAGAACAATGGTGATTTCATACATGAATAGTACTTTGACAGCTGGCTTTTAGTAATACTCCATTTATTTTTCAAAGGATTTCCACTTTGTAAAGCTCATTAATAACACATAGCATAGGCACCTAAAAGGGACAGTAACTTTCAACAAACGCACAGCAATTGCCTTTTACTTGGCACAGTCTATTTCATAAAAACTCTCTATTACCTCATAGCAGCCAATCAGATTCAAATGTTCATTCTCAGTATGAAGGCTCTCAATATACAGCTTTGAACATTTTTTGGCCTTTATGCACAAATGTTGTGGATTAATATATATATTACAATATTACTGTATATTTTCCTTCTGAACACAGTTTTTAAGACCTTTAAAGTAGATTTATAAAAGGCTTGAGAATAAAACACAAATGAGAACAGGCTGTGATTCACCCTTGTGTGATTTGGTTACACAACAATTCCTGGACACTCAAATCAACTCTTACATCCATATGTTTGTTGCTTTCCTAAAATTTGTACTCATAATGGGTTTGAAAATTTCCCCGAAATCTCTGCAGTTTGTTTAAGGCTATACATATGAATCACTTTATAAAAAGAAGAAAAGTTTGGCCTCCCATGATTATTCATCACATTTTATTCCCATCCCTCTGTCTGAAATGAATCTCTCCTTAACTCTAACTAATTTATGGTCTCTGCGTTGATGTTTAATTTTGAGTTTCCCAGTATCAACCACACAAACTTTAACCAGATTCAATCATATTGCAGCTGTCAAAATGGAAACATTTGATTGGTGCTTGTGGGTAGCTCAAACAATTTTTATTTAGCCCACGTTGATAAATGAGGTTGAATGCGGTAGGCCTAATACATGATGAGTTCTCAGTGAGAACACTGCACTTTTGTATCAATGACAGATACTGTAAATCATCTCTTCTTTTCTTTAAAATACAGAAAATCTGTAGAAAAAGAAATGTTAGCTCTACAAAAGAAATGTCCCTATACGGGTCACAACATGTCATTCCTTTTTTTAACAGAAACTTTTTTTTTATTAATTAGTAAAAGAATATCAGTACAGGTATCATCAACATGTCATTCTTGTAACTTGGATTTTTGTCAGCGTTTTTATATTTAATGTACAGCCATTGAGACTTGTGCAAAACATAAGGATTTGTTACTGAATTTAACTATTTAAAGCCCGAGGCATTTTCAGTCCTTTGCTGACACTGATCAGAAGCCAGAGGTCTGGCTCAGCATTCAGTATAGTGACCCTTCCACCCACACTCTGAGTGGTAAATGGGAAGTGTGAGGGTGGGAAAATATCCTAGCACACCCACTCAGTACCATGGACAGCTGCGAGATTGGCAAAGGCAGACAATGATTAAGTAATACAAAAATCAATGTGTTTTTAATACAAGTAGCAAGAAGCAGTGAAAAAAAAAAGAAAGTGTTTTGACATTAATAGCCCACACCTCCTATAAGTAATGATTATTAAATGAGTATGGTTTCTAAAACACACAAAGTACTCAGGGCTTTAAGCATCATTTGCTCTGACTTTTGAAGTGACGGTGAAGTGATTGCACCTAGCGCTTCATACATACCTATGATTATGGCTAAACTGAATGAAAATTAATGAAGCACCAGTCTCATATGGTCTTCCTTTGAGATGCAGACATATACTAAAGAGGCACTCTAGGTCATCATGATCATTCTGGATTACACTGACTCAGGAGGTCTTGGTCTACCCTACTGAGAGGTAGACTGCTGTACTGGTTGACTAACCCTTACAGTCGGCAGTATGTGTATTTTTCTATTTCCTTCCAATACTTTGTATAGTTCACAAAGAAGGCACAGTGTGGGAAAATGTTTTGCATTTCTACACTCAAGAAGTGTGAAACTCATGTCTACAACAGTATATATAAAACTGCTGTCATTACCTGGAGAAAGGCAGTCATTGTTTTTGGTGTAAAGAGTTACACCCTCTCCAAAGGTCCTTTTTATTCTAAGCTACATGGGGCTAACCCCCCACATAGGGTAGGGCTTGTGCCTGGCCACTTAGGCACAGAGTGTTACATGTGCCTCCACATCCAGAGGTTTAGATAGTTCTTTGGCATTTTGGGGTGGATTGGGGAGGTTGTGAGAGCAGGAAAAATGAAGAAGGTGGGGAAGGGGGTAAGGGATAAATGCATACTATTTATACACATACATACATACAGTATCTCACAAAAGTGAGCACACCCCTCACATTTTTGTAAATTTACTATATCCTTTCATATGACAACACTGAAGAAATGACTCTGCTACATTTGTTTGTTTATTGCTTCTAATTGTAAAATTTTAAGAAGGGCCCAAATTAACTGCAATTTAAAGTTGAACTCCACCCCTTCCATACAATTTAAAGCAGTTTATGCAGTTAATTAACTATCTGATCCACCTAGGGAGCAAAGTGCATGCCTGACTGATCGCACACTTCAGCCGGGCACGGATTAGCTAAAGTGATGTCACAGGACATTGACCATGCTGCGGGAGATGAGAAAACTGATCACGTGACCTAGTAAGTACACCATGTATAGTAATACACTGCTTACTTAATAAATAGGGAGCATGCACCTTGTGATGGCAACATTGCAGTGGCTCTACAAGCCTGCAGATCATTGATCCCAGGAAAGAGGAAGCCATAGAAATGGCAGGGTCACCAGGGTTTAAATCAGAGGAAACATTTATGTTAAAACCTAAAGGCACAGATAGTTAATAAATGTAATCAAGAAAGTTTATATATATATATATATATATATATATATATATATATATATACACACAGTATCTCACAAAAGTGAGTACATCCCTCACATTTTTGTAAATAATTTACTATATCTTTCCATGTGACAACACTGAAGAAATGACACTTTGCTGCAATGTAAAGTAGTGAGTGTACAGCTTGTACTGTAGAACAGTGTAAATTTGCTGTCCCCTCAAAATAACTCAACACACAGCCATTAATGTCTAAACCGCTGGCAACAAAAGTGGGTACAACCCCATGTGAAAATGTCCAAATTGGGCCCAGAGTGTCAACATTTTGTGTGGCCACCATTATTTTACAGCACTGCCTTAACCCTCTTGGGCATGGAGTTCACCAGAGCTTCACAGGTTGCCACTGCAGTCCTCTTCCACTTCTCCATGATGACATCACGGAGCTGGTGGATGTTAAAGACTTTGCGCTCCTCCACCTTCCGTTTGAGGATGCCCACAGATGCTCAATAGGGTTTAGGTCTGGAGACATGCTTGGCCAGTCCATCACCTTTACCCTCAGCTTCATTAGCAAGTCAGTGGTCGTCTTGAAGGTGAGTTTGGGGTTGTTATGTTGGAATACTGCCCTGCGGTCCAGTCTCCAAAGGGAGGGGATCATGCTCTGCTTCAGTATGTCACAGTACATGTTGGCATTCATGGTTCCCTCAATGAACTGTAGATCCCCAGTGCCGGCAGCAGTCATGCAGCCCTAGACAATGACACTCCCACCACCATGCTTGACTGTAGGCAAGACACACTTGTCTTTGTACTCCTCACCTGGTTGCAGCCACACACGCTTGACACCATCTGAACCAAATAAGTTTATCTTGGTCTCATCAGACCACAGGACATGGTTCCAATAATCCTTAGTCTGCTTGTCTTCAGCAAAATGTTTGCGGACTTTCTTGTGCATCATCTTTAGTAGAGGCTTCCTTCTGGGACTACAACCATGTACACCAATTTGATGCAATGTGCGGAGTATGGTCTGAGCACTGACAGGCTGACCCCCCCCACCCCTTCAACCTCTGCAGCAATGCTGGCAGCACTAATATGTCTATTTCCCAACGACAACTTCTGATTATGATGCTGACCGTATGCACTCAACTTCTTTGGTCGACCATGGCAAGGCCTGTTCTGAGTGGAATCTGTCCTGTTAAACCGCTGTATGGTCTTGACCACCTTGCTGCAGCTCAGTTTAAGGGTCTTGATAATCTTCTCATAGCCTAGGCCATCTGTATGTGGAGCCACAATTCTTTTTTTTTTCAGATTCTCAGAGAGTTCTTTGCCATGAGGTGCCATGTTGAGCTTCCAGTGACCAGTATGAGAGAGTGAGCGATAATACCAAATTTAACATACCTGCTCACCATTCATACCCGAGACCTTGTAATACTAATGAGTCACATGACACCAGGGAGGGAAAATGGCTAATTGGGCCCAATTTGGACATTTTTACTTAGGGGTGTACTCACTTATACAAGCTGTGCACTCACGAATTTACATTACAGCAAAGTGTCATTTCTTCAGTATTGTCACATGAAAAGATATAATGAAATGTTTACAAAATGTGAGGGGTTGTACTCTAAATGCACAGGAACCCCATTGATCTCTCTCGTACATCCAGAGTAGGTAGTAGAGCAGGATCTTACTGACACTTTGGTATTGGAGGACTGGACTAAAATCTGGTCTGGAACAGCGAAAAGTTCCTTTAACACAACTATTCTGGAGAAGGCATATACAATTCTCTTTTGGTGGTATTGGGTAACAGCTCTCATAGCTCATGGTATCCAAAGTTACAGCAATGATGCTTAAGAGGGTTTTGCTACTGTGAGAATGCACTACATATCTGGGGGTCCTGCCCGAAGCTGACCTTGTTTTGGACCAGAATGTTTGGCCTCCTTCAAACTTTCTTTATTATAATGGATGCAAGGATGGCCCTTCTACACCATATGATACTTTTCTTGTATTAATAGAAATTAAGCCACACACATGTTCCTGGCTGGTAAACAAATGATAGCCATAGCTTGAAAGAAGCCCACAATCCACGTCTGCACCTAACACCCGAAGAAAGTTCGATACCGATAGTAAACAAATGGTCGGTCCTTGTACACACACCGAAT
>BLSH010042062.1:1055457-1071250 GCA_018402905.1 Glandirana rugosa | reverse complement strand
AACGGAAGGTCTCAAACTCCCCAGCTCCGTGATGTCATCATGGAGGAGTGAAAGAGGACTCAAGTGGCAACTTGTGAAGCTCTGGTGAACTCCATGACCAAGAGGGTTAAGGCAGTGCTGGAAAATGATGGTGGCCACACAAAATATTGACACTTTGGGCCCAATTTGGATATTCTCACTTAGGGGTGTACTCGCTTTTGTTGTCGGCGGTTTAGACATTAATGGCTGTGTGTTGAGTTATTTTGAGGGGACAGCAAATTTACACTGTTATATAAGCTGCGCACTCACTACTTTACATTGTAGCAAAGTGTAATTTCTTCAGTGTTGTCACATGAAAAGATATAATAAAACATTTACAAAAATGTGAGGGGTGTACTCACTTTTGTGAGATACTGTAGCATTCAATTAGCTTTAACACATTTTTACATATGTGGGCGCAACTTGCATATGCGTTCGACCTGCGCACGAGCTCGGAGGCACGGGGCGCTTTTTTTTCTCATTTATTTTACTTTTTATTTTTTAGTTTAGTTTAGTGTCTTTTTTAAAATAAAAATTGATCACTTTTATTCCTATTACAAGGGATATAAAAAACATCAGATCTCACATTTATACCTAAAAGCAATAAAAAAAAAAAAAAGTCTTTAAAAAAAACCCCAAAAACGAATTTCCCCTTTAAGACCATTGGGCGGACCATTTTGACATTGCTCCAGTCATCCAATGGTATGGAGTTGAGTGGGGGCCATCATTCCCTCACTTGACTTCCTGACTCTCAGGGGAGAGGATCAGATCCGTCTCCGCCGCTACCGAAGGATCTGGTAAGCGACCGAGACGATCGGGACACGGCGGGAAGGGGGAGCACCTCTCCCACTGCCGATAAAAGTGATTTCATGGTGAATTCGGTGTGGAGACCACTTTTACCACAAAGCAGAATGACCGCCATTTTCAAAAATACCGGAGTTATGGTAGCTAACTGCTGCCATAACAACGGTATTCAATGTCAAAGTACCAACGTATAAGGCCTCATACACACGGTCGTATTAAAAAAAATAAGCAAAACGTTGGGTTCGACGCCAGGGAAAAATCTGCATTTTTTCAGCGTTTTGCATCGGCGTTAATGCGCGTTAATGAGCGTCGGCGTCAATAGGCATTTTATTAAAAAAACATTCCTCTGATATTTTTTAACCTGAAAACACCAACGTCAAAAATGCCGGTTAACGCCGGCACGGCGTTAATGCGCCTTAGTGAGTGTTTTGCTGGCTCGGCTTCAAAAACGCCACAACGTTACAGCCTCAGAACGTGCTGGCAGGGGGTTCTATTTTCAGCTCACTAACGCTGACGCCATCTACAGCTCAAAAATGTTTTTATGGGGCCATTGAATAACATGGAGAGCCGCAAAAAACGTGGCTTCAAAAAACGCTCGTGTAGATGAGGCCTTACGGCGGTGGGCGGTCCGGAGGTGATTAATGGGCAAACTGGTTCTGGTGACTCTGGTAAAGCAGAGAAAAAAGGGGGGTTTTGTGGGCGCCCTGGTGTACTGTTCGGGGTGGTGGTGGAGGGTTGGTACTTCAGGCAGCACTTTCAAGAGAAGAAGTGACTCTAGAAGTAAGGTGAAAAAGGAAAAAAGGCGCCTCTAAGTGCAGTATATACAGGTTTATTCCAGCAGTTAAAAACACTTACAAGATAGAAGGTTTAAAGGGCACAGAGGAGGGGTGACTTCTGGAGGGGAGAGAGAAACAAGCACCCCTAAGTGCAACATTTACAGTTATAGTGTGGCACAGAGAGGTAAAAAAAAAACTTACAAGATGTTGGTAAAAAGACAGAATTCATTATTGCGTCCTCTGTTGGATTCCCAGTCTACTGGCCCCTCTGCAGGTGGAGAGTGGAATGAGTTGTCTAGAATCTGTCAGCTTCTCCAGTGTGTAGCAGGGGAGAGGAGGCAGTGATGCAGCCTGAGTACTGGATTCTGTGCTTGGAGCACACGAGGCTGAGGGCATCAGCAGCGTCCACAGTGTCAGTGGAGAGAGAAGTGGACGGTAACGCATTTCAGAGCATGTGTGGCTCCTTCATCAGACCAACGCCCATGTTTGTGGAGTGGACTTATGAGGGGAGAGGGGGAGGAGAGAGGGCGGGGCTGGGTGTCCAAGTGGCGTTAGGGGGAGGGTGCATCTTGTATGGTGGGAGCAGCTGGGGCGGAGATGATATGTGTTGCTGATAATGCAAACGCGAGTGTACAGCTAATTACAGATGGCAAGGAATGCTGATAATCACAATCTGGGGAACATTATGTGGCACTGTGTGCGAAGGCAAAAATAGGGGGCAATCGCCCCCTATTCCACCACCAATGGGCTGCTATATATCTCATCCTCATATCAAATATACCCATCGTACTATCCGCTGGCAGCCCCCCATAAATCGGAACATGGCTAGCATATGGGTATAGGTACAGCCTGCTGTAAGCTTGCCTTCGCACACAGTGCCACATAATGCTCCCTAGATGGTGATTATCAGCATTCCTTTGCTGATACCGTTCACATCTGGGCACCTTCAAGACACAGCAACCTCAATATAGTCCCTGCACTACTTTGGTCCAACTTTGTCCATAGGTCTCAAGATTACACAGGCAAAAATCGCAGCAAAATTGCATGACTTTCAGGTTCCACAAGTGAGAAAAAGGCCTAAAGTGGTTGTAGACCTCAGACATGAGATATGAACAAAGCCTAAAGCTGGGAACACACTATTCGTTTTTTTTTTTTTTGTTGGGTCAACCCCATGGGTAGAACAAAAAAATAACTGACAGGTCCGGTCGGAGTTGTACTAAGCATGCAAGATTAGATTAGCGATCTTCCCAGGTGAGCTGTTGTGTTCTAAAAGAGGGATGGCCCCCCCAGCCAGAATACTTCGATCAGTGCTCTCTGCCATTGGCTGAGAGAGCTGATTGGGAGTCGATTGGTGCTGGTTTTTCAGCATGCTCGTCTGACAGACTGACATATACACGGGCTGAAATGTTTGTTTTTGTTTTGTTGTTTTTTTTTGGACCCAACCGTTGCCTCCCGACATTCGGCCCGTGTGTACACGGCTTTACCCTCTATAGTGTGTATTTGTCTTAATTAAAAGTATAATTTTTGCCTGCTGCTTTGTTCCTCTGCTATCAGCATGGGTCGCTTGTGACAAGTTTTCCTGACACCAACAGAAAATAGGTGACAGGGGAGGGATCTCCAGCACACAGCTTGTGTTCCTGTGTTTTATGTGAAGGAGGGATGTGTCTTTTCCCTCCAATCAGTTCTCAGAGCTCTTCTCACTTGGCTCTGCCTAGGGTTTTCTGAAAGCTCAGATAAGCTTTATAAATTCTGGACTTTTAACAGCTGCAGAGAAGAGAAGACTACTGAAAAACTGGTACAACTTATGTAGGATTTGTTTAATCTCTGTGAGGCATCACTTCACTGGGTATACCCAAGTAAGGGTTTACAACCATTTCAATTCATTCCCTGCAATAAGGTAAAAAAAACCCTTTCCATGTCAGCTCCACTCAGCCCCCCGAAACACTTACTTGAGCCTGATCTCGATCCAGCGCTGTGCACCTCTACAGCAGTGCTGTAGTTCTCTCCCCTCTCTCACAGGAGGCTTGGCAGCTGTGAGAGCATTGGCTCCTTCTGCTGTCAATCAACTACTGTGAGCAGAGAAGAGGGGGAAGGGCTGAGCCACACTGTGTGTGTCAAGAGACGCACACAGTGCGGCTCAAGATCGAGTCCCCACAAAAGCCTCCATAGCAAGCAGCTTACTATGGGGGCACCCAGAGAAAAGCCAAAATCGCTGGCGGAGGACCCCAGAAGAGAAGGATCAGGGTTGCTCTGTGCAAAGCCATTGCACAGAGCAGGTAAGTATGACAGGTTTGTTATCTTAGATTAAAAAATAAATAAATAACTTTTAGAATCAAAACCTACCCCCCCCATTACTTACCTGAGCCCCATCGTGATCCAGGGGATGTTGCATGAGAGACTCGGCTGTCCAGGACTCTCCATGGCTTACTGGCACTGCATGTGTATAAGGACACACACAGACCAGCTTGAGAGCAAGTGCACACGGGTGCCTCCTTAGCACTTGGCTTGGTAAGGAGGCACCTAGAGGAGGAAGCAGTGGACAGCGCTGGCAGAAGACTGCCAAAAAGGAGGTAAGGAACAGCTTTTTTTTTTTTTTAAATTTTAAAACAAAAAAATCCTTTACCATCACTTTAATGGTATATTAAAATGTAGGATGTAAGCTATTCTAATGGCTGAATTTCCTCTTTTTTCCCCAGTAATAATTGCAAACAGAGCAGTTTACAATTACAGATTTCCTACAGCTTTTCTGTGTGTCTTTCATTTACTTACATTAATATTGCAAATTGTGAAAGTCATATAAGTGCCTGGAACTTTTGTCATGTTATTTGTACAATAAAAATGTTTCCCTGGTCCAGTTTCATTCACACCTATTAGCATATAAAAAGTTTGTGCAATTGGCCAATAAGAACCTCTCAGTTGTGTCATGCTCACACTTTTCATGACATAGGCATAAATTATGAGACCTTTGATCAGTGACTATGTCCCCATGTGCTGCAAGGGCGACAAAATTTGGCACGAGCCATTCGGATTGGAGTACTAGTGAGGTCTCACACCAGAATTATCCAACCTTGAATAAAAACATAAGCTACATAAGGACATGCCACAAAATCTCTCTCCATCTTTTAGCCTTATTTGATTATTACTTTTCGTTTAGGATCAAATTCCTGTTCAGATGTAGAATACTCCAATGACATACATGTTTGCCAAATAAGAAAGCATTCTTCTATTACACATGCCAAACAGAGAGAGCGCATCTGTGAAAAACAAGCCTCTAAAGCAGAAAGACAGAATAATGATCATGTGTGGGTTGAACTTTCTATACAACAGAGATTGAGAAGACCTTTCTGTGAAGAGCCAACTTCTAACAATTGAAGAGGTTTTTTTGGTGTTCCTACTCAACTCCCACAGATCATTGTATCAGCCTCTGAGCGGGGATGAAAGTGTCAGCAAGATTCATTTGTCATTTGAAAATTTCAGGTATTTAGATTTCATGTCTGAATTATCCCACTGGGTATTTTCAAATGAAACTACACAGAGCTGGACCAACCAGATGTCTCAACGTTTTTTGAGATGTCACCATGCCTAATCGCCATTGTCTGACATGAGTGACTGACTGAGAGCACACACAGGCACAAACTAGAACGATTAACATTAAAATTAGCAAAAGCTGACATCTTATTTCTGAGTAGTCACCACTATGTTGAAAAACCCAATGGTCTTGCTGAAGTTTCCAGCTCCTCCTCTAGGTAAGACCATCAAGAAGCCTAGCAAGCACCTCACCTCTGATACTGCAGTCTCTATAATGTAAAAATTGACAGATTTCTAATGTGCATTCAGTAATTAAGATAGTAATCTCATTAACTTTAATAAAAGATCATACAGTATGCCCTTGCTGAATTGCCAAGCACCCAAACATGATGAGACTTACGTGACTTGTTTATTTTCTGTATCCGATGTACATGCATAGCGAAAGCTCATCCCATTTTCTTTGTTGGAAAGAACAATTCATATAGATTTGTAAATGTGCAGGGCATGACTTATACTTTTATTGTCTTCTCTATATTCCTATCGCACACCTTCCTGGCAAACAGTGCATTCAAGCGTGGGTGCTGCAGCGATTAGCCGCTGGATCCTGAAGACATCATAAGTGTACATATGCGCCAGCACACCATGGATCACCGTCTAAAGGTTTCTCTATTGTGGAGCGATCGCATCACAAAGAAGTGTAACATTTCAGAGCTGCGCAGGACCCCTTTGTCAGGCATGTGATGAAGGGGTCCTGCGTGGCTCCGAAAAGTTGCACTTCTTTGTGAAGTGATCGCTCTACAATAAAGAAACCTTTGGATGGTGGTCCATGGTGTGCTGTGGGTGAAAGTTGTTTTCTATGTAGATGAAACAGTTATGGATCAGAAGTAAAATGTATGGACTGTATTAAAAATCTCCCAACAAGCTGGAAAATATTCCAATTATATGCCCAAAAAGAACAAAAATATTAACCCTAAATTATCTTTTTACTGCAGAGGTGTAAACCTAGATTGTGCCCTGCTGATATTTGGAGAAGGGTCAAATACCCTATCTTGTTTTTCAGGCTACAGAATACTTTTCTGAACCACAAAAAATGATTGATATCATATATGGATAAAAAACAAAAGGAAAAACACAACTTAAGGATGGTGCCAAACATCTAGCTCAATCCAGGGGTCAGGAAAATGTGAGAAGTGCATCCATTTCTCTGCACAAACTTTTGAAGGACATTTCACACTGCTGGCGCTATATAAATCCTGTATAATAATAATAACTCTGTTGGCTGAGTCATCTACTTATCTTCTTATCCAGATGTTTATCAGGAATTACATTAATCTCACTCTCACTTCTTCCCTCAGTTTTGCCTTATCTGAAAGTCTTACCCTTTCTACAACAAAAGAAAAAAACATCTACAAAAATTAAAAGAGAACAGTAAAAGTTCTACATGATGGCCCTAAAGCCAGGTACACACAGGATGTTTTTTTGCATTCAACCCAGCTGAGCAAAAAAAGAACTGAGTAGATCACTGTATTAGGTATGCGATGGTAGTACAGAGATCTCCGCCGCTGTGCTACTGTTTTCTGACAGGAGGACCACCCCCCGCCAGAATACTCCGGTCAGCTGATCGAATACAGATTGGCTGCTGGTTTTTCAGCATGCTCGTTTGACAGAAGCTAGTCGTGAAACCGGCTTTTGTCGGACGAGAAACTATACACACAGGCCAAAAGTCGGCAGGTAACCACCCTTTTCAGATGATTTTTGGCCCATGTGTACCTAGTGTAAAGGTGGGTACATTTGGGAATACAAGCACAATTGCGCTTTCCACAAACTCTCCAAGGATTAGATCACATGGGTAGTGGATATAGGTAAATATTCAGCCACTGTCAGGGTTTGCTTCAATCACATTCCAGCTAGGGGAGACTGCAGGGAATGTCCATATGAATATGTAAAACTGTGGAAGGGTAAGAACCTTTGTCAGATTTTTATTGCCATCTATAGTTACATCAGTTAGATATCCCTGCACTTCCGATCCCAGAGACACAGCAGTTGAAGCATATTTTACCTTTGTGTCAGGTCACCTGTCGCCATGTGACAGATGCACACTGCTGGGGTTATGGGCGCACCGCTAAGGTTGTGGACCCTTAGCTGACTGCTGCGAATGGAGCTCTGGGTGGTTCAGAAAAGCAGGTCCACTGGAGCACTGACACAGATTACACAGGGATCTAGAGCATACGGTTCCCCAGGGCGCGGAGTCTAAGAGCCAGCAGGTTTTCACCAGAGCCTCTGATGGTGAGGATGGACTTCGCTGCAACTGACTCCAGGTCGTGGCCCCCAGGGTCTTCCAGCTCATGCTCATGGCTGGTTACCAGTGGATAGAGAGGAAGCAGCAGTGCAGGACAACAAAGGATAGTCAGTAGGATAGCCAAGGGTCAGGGCAACGAGCAGACAGGAGTAGACAGGAGAGAACACCAAAGATCGGGGTATCAAGCAGACAGGAATAGTCAAAGAACAAGCAAAGATCGATAAACGGAATCAGGGGAAGAGCACACAGCAGGAACCACACACACAGGAAGCCTAACACACAATATTGATCGGCAGCGCTGGCTTGCACTGCATGGTGTTAAATAGTGTTCCTAATTAGGGCCTGGGGTGGAGACCTGATGAGGGAAGATTACTTAAGCACATAGGTGAGAAGTGCACGGTCTCTAAGCTGGACACAAACAGAAAGGTAAGCGGACAGACAAGACATGAATGTTACTGCAGGTTCATGACACTTTGACAGTTGTCACTGGAAAAAAAACCTTATTGGAAGATCCCTCTACTATAACCATAACATTTGGCTATCCATCTCACTTTTTCAAGTAATTAGATAATGGGTGGTGAATCTCCACAAAGAATATACAGAGAGCCTTCAAAATTAGGACATGGACTCTAACTGGTCCACACTCCATATCAGGTAAAATGTTTTGGCTTAAGTTCTACTTGAATGGACAAAGCATGGGTCAAATTCTGTAATACTGTTCCTGGTGGACAGGTGAGTATATTCCATGCAGTTAAGCACAATTTAAGTGGAACTAAACAGAAATATTTAAAAAATTGTGAGCGGACAGGCTCTTGTGCAGCTCTGTACACATTATCAGCACATCTTGGTACCGGAATCAATGAACTCTGATGGCCTGGCTAATCAAGATGTCCCTAGAGTCATGAGCCTAGGAAGAGACCAGGCAAAGATGCCAGTGCTGCTGAGAAAGCAAGGGAAGGTGACTTCTGATTTAAGTCCTGTTACATCCTAGTGGTTGGGGTGCACTTGGCAAGTGCTGAAGGCATCTACTAAGCAAACCCCTTTTGGCATTCATGTGGAAATAAAAGATGTTGGTGTTGATTCAGCTTATTGAAATCTACTAAATCAAAAGGAAAAAAATTAGCAAAAGCAAACAAATACAAGAACACCATTCTGAAATTCTTCCCTGAAAACTTTTCCTAAAAAGAGAGCCTGTTACCAGCATAAATAATTGCAGGTAAAAATTGGGTATTTAAAACATTTACTTGCACCACTTTTCCTTTCTATAAACATTGTTTATTGACTAGCAATGTACCTCTGAACCTTTTAGGGAAATGACACCCCAGAAAGTATCAATTCCCTAGAACAACCCCCTTACATTCTGTCATAGCCCTCTTCTTTTCTGGGAGTGTCTAACTACTGTATATAAAAAAAATAATCAGCGTAAACAATTTCTAAATAATAGTGAATGTCCTTCTAATTAGTATTTTATGCCTAATCAAGCAAGTGTCTAACTACTGTCTATGCTGGCCCAGCTCGTCTGCTTCTCCTTTCACCTCCATACAAGATCTTTTTTGTAGTAATTATGGGAGGACCAAACAGAGATACAACAGAGTTTCACTTGAGTGACAACTGTAAATCATCTGGGACTGCTTACATCACATCCAAGATGGCGGCACCCAGCAGCAATCTCAGGGATTTTGAAAGTCTACACAAGGGAGGCTTTACAAGTAAATAACATCCCTAATATACGTTAATTGCACATATAATTTTATGAGAATATATTTATTGATATGGTGACAGTGTCTGTTTAAATCAGAAAAGAAAAAAGAAAATTGATGTATATACACACACACACACACACACACACACACACACACACACACATATATATATATATACACACACACACACTGTGTGTGTGTATGTATCAATCAATATACTGCAAAACAATTTAGACGCTGCATGAAGATGAAATGTCATGTCATGCTAATGTGACACAAAAGCCAGTGATAATAAAGGACTCACAAGTCAGTCTAATGGGTTACTTTTTAATATCTCTATATTACCAAAAAGAATATGATTACATTTTAATATTATTGACAAGTAACACGTGCCCTGCAGTTTATATTTCTTGTCTGATTTTATTACTGGCCTAATAATGGTGCCTCTTAGATCATATTTCCTCTGAATAGAATTGATTGGAAATAATATCCACCCTAAAGCATATTTAATGGCATTAGGGCTGGGCGAGAGTAAATTAAGCGGTATTTAGCCACCAAAGTCTTTAATTTCATTGCGTATGAGTAGGTGTTAGACATTATGAGGTTCAATTAAAAAAGTCGCTAATGTTTTTACATCAGAGTGGGAGTAAATTAAACAAAATCACTCCTGTGCTGCTAATATCATTTTAATTGAATGTCATTCTGTTTCTAAATCTTGCACTATGTAGGGCTGAAAATAATGAGCCGTTTTCCCAAAGACCCTCGTCTTCAAGTGAGAGGCAATAAAAGTGGAGCTATAGCTTACAAAATTTACAAGATATTTCCTGATGTGACAGACCCTATAACAAATCATCTTAATCCTTACGTACAACTAGATATAAGACAATAGTCGTAAGATCTAATTGCCATATGTTTTTTTCTGTCGAAATAGAAGGTTCTGAAACTGGGGCTTCTTTGCAGATATTTTGGCCAGACAGTTACAAGGAGGCTTGGCCTGAGTTTATACTTGAATGGGAACACAAGAAAAATGTGTCTTTTGCATCATTTATTCAACAAAATTATCAATAGATGGAATGGTGTACAGTGGAAAGTGGTGGTTTGCCAGTTTGCTTCAGATGATTATCATACTGAAAGTCTCATTTATGGTTCAACCTTACATTTTGGACAGATGGCCTCACATTCTCAATAAGAGCACTCTGATATCATGCAGGATGCATAATTGACCAATGACTGCAAGATGTCAAGACCCTGAAGCAGATAAGTAACCCCAAACCATAACATTTCCACCAGCATGCTTCATAGTTGTTATGAGGATTATTTCCTGAAACACTGGCTTTAGTTTGTGACAAACCTGATGTTACTGTGACCAAACAGCTCTATTTTTAAAGTAATAATAAAGGCAGATTTTTTTTTTCTTTTTAAAACAACAAACATGTCATACTTACCTGCTCTGTGCATTGGTTTTACACAGAGCAGCCCCGATCCTCCTCTTCTCGGGTTCCCCTGCCGAGCCGCTGCTCTATGTGTCTTTTCACACATGGAGCATAGCTCGGCCCAGCCCCTGCTCTGTCCTCATTGGCTCACTGGCTGAAATTGGCAGTCGTGGGAGCCAAGGGCTCCTACTGCTGTTTCAGTTAAGGAGGAGAAAGAGACCCTGGAGAACCGCTGCTCTCGTGCACATAGCTGGATCGAGATGGGGCTCAGATAAGTATTGAGGGGGGCTGCTGCACACAGAGGGTTTTTTACCTTTATGCACAGGATGCATGAAGGTAAAAAAAACCTTGCGCCTTTACAAGCACTTTGATCCTCTTCTGGGGTGCCCCGCCACCACTTCTGGCTCCTCCTCTTCATCAGGTGCCTCCACGGAGAGCTGCTTTGCATGGGGGCACCCGTGTGGGCGCGCTCCCAAGTCCCGCTGCTGTGTCCATTGACACAGGCAGCTGGACTCGGCCCCGCCCCCCGCTCTCGTGTCACTGGATTTGATTGACAGCAGCAGGAGCCAATGGCTCCTGCTGCTATCAATCTATCCAATGGGGGCTGAGACAGCGGCTGGAGCCGCTGGGCTTGTGCACATTACTGCATCGTATGGGCTCATGTAAGAAAAAGGGGGGGCTCTGGGGGCAGCTGCAGCACAGAAGGTTTTTCACCTTAATGCATAGAAAGCATTAAGGTGAAAAACCTGGAGACTTTACAATTCCTTTAATTAACGTCCAAGCACTTGATGCCCTAAAAGTACCTAAACGTGTTTAGCATTTTTTTCTGCCAAAACGTTGCTGCCAGAAGGAAGGGAATCTAGGAGAGATAGCCAGATGCCCAGTGTGCATGAGGCCTAAGTTAGTGTATTCTCTTTCTGATTGTAGATGCAGTGACCGCAACTGTTCCAAGAGCTACCTGGACATCCCATAATGACATTTTTTTTTGTTTTTGTAGACATCTTTTAGCATGAACCGGTCAGCTCTTGCATTGAATTTGCTGGGGTTGCTATTCCTAGACTATTTAGCCAATTTTGATTATTTTCCTGTGAAATTATTGATTCCAATCAATTGGCAATCGTTTTAAATCACTTTGCAGTCACAATTTTCTTTCTGGTCACCATGATGACATCCCATTTTAAAGGCAAAGATACCAGACCCTAGCTATATAATTTTAAACTAAGACAGGTCCCACCTGCATATTCCCTATATTCCTCTAATTGGTAAATGATAAATGTAGGAGTGCATTTACTTAAACCTGCACTTTTGTTAATTTAGAACATGAAAATTATTACACCATATCAATTCCATATGTCACGTGTTCACGTATATCACCGTTGTCTGCAGGCACTATTTCAATCAAGATCTAATTTGTGTCTTTTCAAGCATGTCGAGAAAAGTCAACAATTTAAATTGTACTTACTTTTTCACATGATCATATATGAACGACAATGTTAAACAAGTGGTTATGCCCATCTATAATAAACTGACCTCACAAAGTTTCTACATAAATGTATGATACTAATTTATTAGTGTGATCGAGATTTGCAAAATACAGAAGCCCATAGAAAAAAAATCACAGTTCAGATTATTACATTCAGGCTATTTAAAAGAGAATTTCCAATTAGTTTCTATGAATAATCACACTTTGCACAATATTTGTTCTTTGCACTGCTAAAGAACCAACCCCCAATTAATCTGTTGCCATATAAACCTTCAAAGCATCGTAATGCTTCAGCTACAAAGGATAAAGAAAATAAAAGATAAAAAATGTCCATTTTAGCACGGCAGTCATACTTTTAGTCTTTTTTTCATTTGTTCCTACCCTGGAAGAAATTGTTTTCACTTATCAAAATTACTGTGATTGTACACCTACATTGAGAGACAGTCAGGATATGGACACTTTTATTAATGTGGTAATAGATACAAAGACAGTAATTTAGTTTGACTTAAGCACAATAATCAGATCCATTAATCTAAGCTGACACAATTCCATTTGCTAATGATCTCTTATTGTAAATTTATTGGATTTTTGTCTCGTCTAGTAATAAATCTATTATCTCTATCTCGATTTAATGCTGTTTACAAATATGGATAATTTCTATCAATTTATAGCATTCACAGCAAGAGATGACATTTTGATAGCTTAACAAATACCCATTCATAAACACTTGTAATGTCAGTTATAAATGGCACAAAGTAAGTGTTATGTATGGGTAAAATGTGCCTGGTAGCTGTGCGATTTTGGATTTCAGCTCACTTGAGAACAGGAAGACTATCCTGGATTTATGGGGGAACACTGTCCAACTTTCCTCAAAGTGAAAACTCTGCTTAAATGTTTTAGGGTGGGGTTAGAGCAATTTATCACGTATTAAACAAGATTACAACAATGTACAAACAGACTGAAAAAAAACAACTTTTTATATTAATGCCACCATGAGCAGTTTAAAATAAACAGTTCATCTTCTGTTAAATTCTCTGAAATCATTGGCTCCTCACATTGCTATGCTTCTGAGCACACAGGCTCAAAGTTAATTTAAAGAGACCCTGTCACCAGACCATTCATTTAAAAAGCAAATCTTTCCAAAACTGTTATGTGTAGGCAAGTACTCTGCAGGCTAGTGGAGCACTGGGAATGCTTGCTCTTCCCTTCGACCCGGTGTTGTTTGCAATGGCAGCAAGACCTAAAGTTTTAAATAGACTGGGTTTGCAGCTGCACAGGACACTGGGAGATGTAATTTTGTGGAGGCACTAGGAAGAGGAAGTTGGTCAGGCTGTGAACAACAAGGAACACAAGGGAAGGAGAGTGGAGAGCTCCTGGATTGTTATTTTTTGGGACACAGAGAGAGTGGGGTCTTGCGGTACTGGTTCTGAGTGTGTACAGAGTCCTGTTGCTGGTGTGCAGAGGCCAGGGGAAACCACTGAGGACCAGAGGGATGAGACTGAGCCACCAAGGATCAGGTACTTTAGGACCAGAGACAGAGGGGTGCCAGGACTGGTAAACAGTTGCAGCTGTGCTTATTTCACCACTCTTAGCAGTTAAGTACAACGGGAGACTGCCCACTTGCTCAGCTGGCCCAAAACCAAACACTGCTTGCAGGTTTAATGGGATAGTAATTAAGTGTACCACCGTACATATTGGGCCCCACCATTAGCTGGCTGAAGCTTGCAAATTCAGGCACCAGATACTGTGCAACTGCCTCCCCGAGGTAACTAGAATATTTCACGGTGGCCACTGAAGTATTGTGAACTGCTACAACACAAATCATTGAATACTAGACAATAAAAATAAAAACAAATTGATGCGCTGTCCCTTTAAATAAAAAATGATTTATTTAAAGCTTGATTTTATTACTCAAATTTCATTGCCTCATTGTAAGTGTGTTTTTTCCTTATTTTAAATAAATATACCAACTGTTTTACACTATGATGATTCTCCCTATTCGCATTTTATACATGCTCCCTTGGTGAGTGAATCTCACCCAAAGAAAGTTCTTTGAGAGGGCCACGCAGATGTGCCTTTTGAGAAGCTTCCATTGTGGAAATTGAGTGTTGGCCGTCTTTGATCTCTGTAATCGAGATCCATGCTGTTTGGCAAGAGGCCATTTCTTTACACCAAGGAGCACCTTTTGGAGTGATATTGAATCACAAGCAGTGAGCACTTGCACTGACATTTGCACAGTGGACTTTTGGATTTATTTATTGTTTTCATATTACAACTGCTCATTTTATGATTTATCATATTTTCAATATATTTTTGATGATTTTCAGGCAATTTTTAGTATTGCACATTACACAGTGGTATAGCACTTGCACTTTATTTAATTAAGGTTATTTTGTCAGGTCCATTTAGATTGGATCATATAATTTTGCTCATATTAGGCTAGGTTTGTTTAGTACAATGGCTTAATAATCTTGTCCGTTAGCTTATTGAATTCAAACATGCTTTTCTGTGCCATTTATTCTGCTCAGTAATAATACATTTTATTTACTACTACTGTACATAGCCTAGTGCCTATTTTCTATATTCTAATACGGTTGTGGGTAGAATACTAAAACATGAGCTCATAGGTGTTTCCAACATTAAATTACCTAAGCAGGTGTGTCAGAGGAGCCGAAACAGATCTAAGAGTTGTGCCAAAGAATAGAGAACCCATCATATCAAGAGGCACCACGAGGGGTAAGCGCTACATATGTGTATTTAATGTAGGTTAGGAATGCTATTTACCTGTAAAAGCCTCCTTTGTGTAGACATTAAAAAATCCTGAAACTACTGCTAGGTGCCTGACTCCTGGGTGTGGGTTCAGCAGCACCAGCAGACTCAAAGCTTTCACTAAAATGACACTCTATAGTATTCCCCAAGACCAGACTGTATTTCATTCAAAGTTTTCAGGGGCCCCCTTTAGCCTTTCGGCTGGTGATTTTTTGCTTTTATAAATAAAAATGGACATGGTTCCTTTTAAAACCCTGCTTTGTTTTGTACAACAGATATATAATAAATGCGAATTTAAGTAAATCACCTTTTTATTGGGACAGCCTTATATACCATTATGTAATATTTTAAAAATGTTTTTATGTACCTGTAAATCGCACTTGGATTTTTTATTATTTATTGAATGATTTATTGTTGGCATAGTGGTAGCAAATCAGCTAATCCACACAGTAGGGAAAAGAGAAGAATGTTCTTTTAATGGCACTAGCATTAAAAACAGTATTTGTATAGGGCAGTTTAAAAAGATATATACCACCTACAGTTTATAGAAAAAAACAAAGCTATGCTTTATTATCTGGGTACAGCCAATTTTAACATGACTTTAGTTGTTTTATTCAGCAAGGAGTTGTAAAACATGGGAAACGTGTAATACCCTACAAACAAAATGAGATTTTAAATTACTGGAGTTAACACTGCCATGAAGTAGTTTCTAGCTAATTATTAAAATTATTATTTAAGGATAAGTCAAATCATTTTTGATTTCCCCAAAATTTAGGAAAAATTAGGGAATTTTGCCATTTTGGAGCAATGCATTGGAGTAAATAGGGAAGGTGAAAGGTGATTTTGATGTTTTTAAAGGGTATTAAATAACTCTCAAGGTTTGCAGAAGTCCCACATTAGTATTACTCTCCCCCCCCCCCCGGAAAAAAAAGAACACACCCTCTAAATTTAAAAAGATAGAAAAAACTTAGGGAAATTTT
>BLSH010042062.1:1010336-1026794 GCA_018402905.1 Glandirana rugosa | reverse complement strand
TTTGTAAAATATTAAAACTGCAAGAAGTTCACACATATATAAAGCCTTAGAGGTAACCCCCCAATGTGCAGGCTCTTACCAGATGCAGTAAATCAAAGAGCATATCCCACAGGCTGTATAACTCTTCATATTCTCTACTTTAGCGCTACTGGTTGGCTTGCTGACTATGTGATTTTGCTGTAATACTACTAAAATGTATTAAGAAATTCTAAAAGAATTGCCTCCAGTTAACATAAAGTCAGATCCATAAATATTGGGACATCAACACAATTCTAATCTTTTCGGCTCTATACACCACCACAATGGATCTGAAATGAAACAAACAAGATGTGCTTTAACTGAATACTTTCAGCTTTAATTTGAGGGTATTTACATCCAAATCAGGTGAACGGTGTAGGAATTACAACACTTTGTATATGTGCCTCCCACTTTTTAAGGGACCAAAAGTAATGGGACAATTGGCTGCTCAACTGTTCCATGGCCAGGTGTGTATTATTCCCTCATTATCCCATTTACAAGGAGCAGATAAAAGGTCCAGAGTTCATTTCAAGTGTGCTATTTGTATTTGGAATCTGTTGCTGTCAACTCTCAATATGAGGTCCAAAGAGCTGTCACTATCAGTGAAGCAAGCCATCATTAGGCTGAAAAAACAAAACAAACCCACCAGAGATATAGCAAAAACATTAGCTGTGGCCAAATCAACTGTTTGCAACATCCTTAAAAAGAAAGAAAGCACTGGTGAGCTCAGCAACACCGAAAGACCACGGAAAACAACTGTGGCGGATGACCAAAGAAATCTTTCCCTGGTGGCGCCTTCCCACCGTAACCCTTTGTGCCCCTTTTGTGTGGCTTTTAGGTGCTCTTGCCAACGGGCTGAGTGGTTGGATGTTAAATGCCTTCTTAAGCATGTGGTACCCAAATGGCTGGTGTTTTTGCCACGTTTGATGTGCCCGAGACACAGTTTGCAGATAGTAACAGTGCGATCCGCTGCAGATGTGCTGAAAAAGGCCCAGACAGCTGAGCTTTGGAAAGTGGGCCAGGAGATAACAGCTGCAGAATGAGATGGAATAGGGTGGCTGCTCTCTACTCTTTCTTGATGTCGGCCTCTTTGGGGTTGTGCCGCCTCACCTTCAGTTTCCTACTCTGCTCTATCTGGCACCCAAGTCGCATCAGTGACCTCATCGTCATCATCTCCATCTCCTCCATCTTCATCATCATCATTACCACTGGAGACAACTTGGCAATACACTGCGGCTGGGGGAACATGAATGTCAATCTGTCTGCCAGTGTCCTCCCCTCTCTCTAGGCTCATGTTCCTGTCATCCTCAACCTCAGAACCAACATCTGAATCCAGTAATGGCTGGGCATCATCAAGGAGCAAGTGGCTGATGCTGTGGTCAAATAACTCAGCTGACTCCTCCATGGCTGATGTTGGGGCTATGGCAGGAATAGATATGGACAAGGAGGCAGGTTTATCTACTTGTCTCTGCTTGCATGACAGAGGATGATGAGGAAGGTTTAGTAAGCCAGTCCACCATAGCCAGTGGGATAGCATGGGCAAACTAATTAAACAGAGGAAATGATGCCCTGCCTGAGGACTGACCACCACGTCCACTTGTGCCTGTGAGCACATTTTTTGCTGGCCCCCTAACAGTGCCATGGGAAAGGCTGTCTCTCCTTGTTGTCCTCCCAGACATTAATGGGAGGGGGCGGTGCTCATTAGTAAATGTAAAGAAGAAGTGAAAATCTGTACACAGATGCACTTTAATAAATGTAAAGTGGTGTTTGGTGCACTTTAATTTGAGTACTCACACTACACAGACACACTCCACGGATACACTATAATATACTGCAATATAATTAGGCAAACGTACAGTGACGCACAGAACTATATGGCATTAAACTGGCAGTAATGCACACAGAACTATATGGCGTTAAACTTGCAGTAACGCACACAGAACTATATGGCGTTAAACTGGCAGTAACGCACACTGAAGGAAATGGTGTTAAACTTGCAGTAACGCAATGAAATATACGGTGTTCAACCGTCACTATAGTGACGCTATCTGAACTGTCCCTACTCTAGCTATATATTAATGTAAAGATTAGAGACCCGGTCTCATTACACTACACTGAAACTATCTGAGCTGTCCCTACTCTACATATACACTAATGTATGTATGAATGACACGGCCTCACTACACTACCGTGAAACTATCTGAGCTGTCCCTACTCTAGCTGCACACTATGCAAAGCTGAGTGATGGTCCTCCTCACTACGCTCACACTATCCCCAGACTGACATTAAACTAATATTCTACACTGACAATTGAAGCACAATAGCACAGTATAGCACACTAACTAATAGCACTGAACAGAGCCCTGTTCTATCTTTCTCCAGCCGAAATAACACTGAAAGAATACATTTATACTGTGGGGCAGGAATGAGCCATGATTGGATAAAGTCATGATGACAGTGTCCAATCATGACTCTGACAGTGCTCTGTGCCATGATTGGCTGAAGCTTTCACTGCTTCAGCCAATCAGGGCTTGCAATGCACTGTTCAGCGCCACAATGCATTGTGGTTGGTTTGGGGAGCCGAACAAACGGTTGAACGACCTGTTTGTTCGAATGTTCGCCGAACGAACAACGAAAGTTCGGCCCAAACTTATGCTCAGGCCGAACCGTTCCCCATCCCTTGTCAGGACCTTAGAGCACTGGAGCATGGGGAGTAAACACTGAAGGGACTGCTCTAGTAGCATGGACAAGCAGAGGAATCGGGTAATTAAATCTTTTCCATGTACTCTAGACATAAGTGAGCAAGTAACCACCCCACTGCATGGAAAAAAAATTCAAGTTTGCTGGAGTTGGGCTTTAATGTTTTTTTTTCCTCTTTTGAAATCATATTGTGGATATATTTTGTGGTCAGTTCACATGGAGAAATTGCTTAGCGAGTTCTTTTCTTAACATAACATAACATTGATATTGGCATATGAATAAATTAATAAGTCAAATACACTTATTTACCTTTCCGGAATTATTTTGAGCTTTGGAAGTTACATTTCCTGACCGATGAATAGGAGCCATAAACAGTGCTTCTCAGTACACAGGGAGCTGCACTGTACTGACCTCTCATCCTACCGGCAGTACGTTTTATTCATTTGATCAGCCTAAAACAGAAAAAAATATTCTGAGCAATAGACAGCATGGATTAATGAAAGGGCAAAATTGTCAAAATCTCCTTTGTTTTCATGAGGAAGTAAAGAAGTGACTGTAGATATAGCATACTTGGTATATAAAATACTTCCCCACACATGGCTAATGTATAGGTTAAAGTCTATAGTCTTAGTAAGGTTGTAAATGGATAGAAAAGTGGCTGAAAGGCCATACTGAAAGAGTAGTGATTAATGATTTATACTCAGAATGGTCTAAGGTTATTAGTGGCCTACATCATGGTTCAGTGTTGGGACCCTCACTTAAGCCTCGTAAACACGATGCGACGATCGTACGACCGAACAGCCCAAATCGTATGTTGACTGCTGTATCTCGCGTACTGACATGCACTAAGCGGTCCTACGACCAAGCCGAACGTAGTGACGTGTTACGAGCGTATAAAGAGGAAGTTCAGGTGCATGTAATTTGTGAATTAGGAACGAACGGACACTTCCGGATGTTCCTGACTTCTGAGCATGCATGTTTTGCACGTACAACTTGTTGGACCAACTTCTCTGTACACACGGTACGACCGCTTGTTGGTATAACCAAAGTTTTCTAGTCTGCTCATCCAACTCCTGTTGTACAACCGTCGTACGTCGGCTGTTCTAATCGCACGTACTAATGTTCGGATGATCGTACAACAAGCGGTCGTACAACCGTTTTCATACGATTGTCGCATCGTGTGTATGAGGTTTTACTCTTTAGCAATATTTTTATTGCTTTCACAATATAAAAAAGTAGAAACACATGTTCAGATCAAAGGTTGGATGACAAGCTGCAATTGACCCACACTATATTGTCAAACGTATTGGGACACCTGCCTTTACACGCATATGAACCTGAAAGACCAGTCTTAGCCCATAGGGTTCAATATTGAGTTGGCCCACCCTTTGCAGTTATAACAGCTTCAACTCTTCCGGGAAGGCTGTCCACAAGGTTTAGGAGTGTGTCCATGGGAATGTTTGACCATTCTTCCAGAAGCACATTTGTGAGGTCAGGCACTGATATTGGACGAGAAGACCTAGCTTGCAGTCTCCACCATAATTCATCCCAAAGGTGTTCTGTCTGGTTGAGGTCAGGACTCTGTGCAGGCCAGTCAAGTTCCTCCACCCCAAACTCACTCATCCATGTCCTTATGGACCTTGTTTTGTGCACTGGTGCGCAGTCATGTTGGAACAGGAAAGGGCCATCCCCAAACTGTTCCCACAAAGTTGGGAGCATGAAATTGTCCAAAATGTCTTGGAATGCTGTTGCCTTAATAGTTCCCTTCACTGGAACTAAGGGGCCAAATCCAACCCCTGAAAAACAACCCCACGCCATAATCCCCCCTCCACCAAATGATTTGAACCAGTGCACAAAGCAAGGTCCACAAAGGCATGGATGAGCCTGCACACAGCCCTGACCTCAACCTGATAGAACACCTTTGGGATTAATTACAGTGGAAACGGCGAGCCAGGCCTTCTCATCCACATCAGTGCCTGACCTCACAAATGTGCTTCTGGAAGAATGGTCAAACATTCCCATAGACACTCCTAAACCTTGTGGACAGCCTTCCCAGAAGAGTTGAAGCTGTTATAGCAGCAAAGGGTGGGCCAACTCAATATTGATCCCTACAAACTAAAGCCTCTTACACACGCTTAGATTTTTGGACGACAGAACGTCCGTTTTTTGTTGGATGCTTGTCTCATGTCGAAAGTGAAGCGGTTACTAACCATACGAATATTTTCGTACAACTGAATTCAACGTCAGAAGTGATGTAATGTGTTGAATAGCTTTGTATGTATTTTTTAGTTTCTGAGCATGCGTAGTCATGAATGTACGTTTTTTTTTGTACGAAAACCGCACTAATGATACCAAAATCGGACGTTGACTTGACGTACGAAAAAAAATTTCTAGTCTACACAGCCAGCTTTAGTCGTCTGAAAATTCAAAATCGGCTGTTGAAAGGAGCATACTAATGGTAAGAATTTTGGTCGATCATCGTCGTACGTACGAAAATTCCCATCCAAAGTTCGCATCGTGTGTATGGGGCTTTAGACTGGGATGCCATTAAAGTTCATGTGTGTGTAAAGGCAGGCGTCCCAAATCTTTTGACAATATAGTGTATTTACAAATGATATAGAGTTTGGAATTAAAAGTAGTATTTCAGTGTTTGCAGATGACACTAAGCTATGTGGTGGAATAACGTCCTTACAGGATGTCTTCAACTTAAAAGCCAACCTCAATGCACTATTTAATTGAGCAACTATGTGGCAAATGAGGTTTAATGTTTATACAGATATGCACTTGGGGGCTAAAAATGATAAATTCGTATTCGTTATGTTCACTGACAGCCAGACAAATTTGATAGGAAATTCCAATACCTAACCCATTTAATAGTTTAAACTATTATTATAGTTTTTATTATTATTATTATTAATAAATAATAATAATAAAAAACTATAATGGTTAATAATTCACTACGTTCACTAACAGCCAAACTTGGAAGAAAATTCCAATACCTACCTATAATTTAATAGTTTATAACTATTATTATAGTTTTTATTATTATTATTATTACTTCTAATAATAATAATAATAAAAAACTATAATAATGGTTAATAAAAATGATAAACATAATAATTTAATTATAATAGAAATGATCTGAATGTTTTTTGTTCTTTAGGATTTTCGAATCTTCAGATTTTTTTCTTATTTTTAGATTTTCGTTCTTTTGAATTTTCGGATTTTCTTTCTATCAAATTTTCTGATTTTTCAATTTTGTATTTTAGTTTTTTCGAATTTCGGATTTTAAAATTTTGGATTTTCGTTCTTTCCCATTTTTGTTCCTTTCAAAAATTTGTTTTTGGAAAAATTTGTGAAACGGTTTTTTGTTATTCGGATGTTTCCGAATTAACGAATACTCCGAATTTTGACGAAAAACTAATTTCAGAATGAAACTAATTATACATGTCTATTGACCATAGAGTTAATGCAATGCCAGGGAAAGAGAGAGAGAGAAGAGAGAAGAGAGAAGAGAGAAGAGAGAAGAGAGAGAGGAAAAGTGGAGAGGAGAGGGTTTTTTTTTTATCGGCAATTATTATTATTTGTAAAGTTGAACTTATCCCATAGGCATGTGCACAGGGTGTGCCAGGTGTGCATGGGCACACTTTATTCACACTGTGTGGCACAGATTCCCCCCTGTATAGACCCCTGATATTTCACCAAAGCCCAACCAAAGGAGTCCTTTAAACAAATTAGAAAAAAAAATAATAAAAAAAAAATAAAATTGTAAAAAACTATAAAAAAATTAAAGAATAAAAATAAAAACCACTGACACAAATATCTGCCCTACTGACACCACCCACTGCTTTACTGACACCGTCAGTATATATACACATACACACACACGCATGTGTGTTTGAGCTTTGGGGTGCACACCCTAATGCAATAGGCTGTGCACACCTATGACTTATCTTTTAACCACTTCCTTACTTGGCACTTAAACCCCCCTCCTGCCCAGACCAATTTTCAGGTTTCAGCGCTGTCGCATTTTGAATGACAATTGCGCGGTCGTGCGGCGTTGTACCAAAATAAAATTGATGTCCTTTTTTCCCCACAAATATAGCTTTCTTTTGGTGGTATTTGATCACCTCTGCGGTTTTTACTTTTTGCACTATAAACAAAACCAAGAGCGACAATTTTGAAAAAAGAACAATATTTTTTACTTTTTGCTCTAATAAATATCCAAAAATAAAAAATAAAAAAAAAATTATTCATTGGGTTTGGCCGATTTATATTCTTCTACATATTTTTGGTAAAAAAAATCGCAATCGGCGTTTATTGATTGGTTTGCGCAAAAGTTATCGCGTCTACAAACTATGGGAATTGATTTATGGCGTTTTTATTATTATTATTTTTTTTACTAGTAATGGTGGCGATCTGCGATTTTTATCGGGACTTTGATTTCGGGGCGGACATGTCGGTCATTTTTGACACTTTTTTGGGACCAATGACATTTATTCAGCGATCAGAAATTTAAATGTCCACTGATTACTGTATAAATGTCATTGGCAGTGAAGGGGTTAACCTGCAGGGGGCAGTGAAGGGGTTAACAATTTTCCCTGGGTGTGTTCTAACTGTGGGGGGGATGGGTTGGCCGGGACATGACAGATCTAACTGATCCCAGTGACAGGGATCAGTAGATCTGTTTGTCCCCCTCTCACAGAACGGGGAACCGCCGTGTTTACATCGTTGGTTTCCCGTTCTACAGCTCTGTAGGCGATCGCGGGTCAGGAGCGGACATAGAGTCCGCCCGACCCGCGGGCACGCCCACGCAGCGTGCAGCGGCCGCGCGTGCGCGCGGCCGCCACCGCCACCGCCCAGTGCGCGCAGGGGGCGTGTAAAGGGGCGGACGTCCATGGACGTCCACCCGGATTTTCAGATCCACGCTGTAGACGTCTTTCGTCTATAGCGCGGATCTCTAGTGGTTAACCACTTGACCACTGGGCACTTAATCCAACCAGACCAATTTTCAGCTTTCAGTGCTCTCACATTTTGAATGACAATTACTCAGTCATGCAACACTGTACCCATATGAAATTTGCGTCCTTTTTTTCACACAAATAGAGCTTTCTCTTGGTGGTATTTAATCACCGCTGTTTTTTTTTTTTTGCGCTATAATTAAAAAAAGACCGAAAATTTTGTAAAAAAAAATAATTTTTCTTTGTTTCTGTAATAAAATTTTGCAAATTAGTAATTTTTCTTCATACATTTTGGCCAAAATTTATGCTGCTACCTATCTTTGGTAAAAAAAAACAAACAAATTAGTGTATATTATTTGGTCTTTGTGTAAGTTATAGAGTCTACAAGCTATGGTGCCAATCACTGAATATTGATCACACCTGATGTACTGACGGCCTATATCATTTCTTGAGACCCTAACAAGCCAGGAAAGTACAAATACCCCCCAAATTACCCCTTCTTGGAAAGTAGACATTCCAAGGCATTTAGTAAGAGTTATAGTGAATTTTTTGAAGTTGTAATTTTTTCCCACAATTCTTTGCAAAATGAAGATTTGTTTTTTTTTTCACAAAATTATAATATGTTAACGGGTTATTTCTCACAACTAGCATATGCATACCACAAATTACTCCCCAAAACACATTCTACTACTCCTCCTGAGTATGGCAATACCACATGTGTGAGTCTTTTACACAGCCTGGCCACATACAGAGACCCAACATGTAGGGAGCGCCATCATGCGTTCTAGGAGCATAAATTACACACATAATTTCTTGACTACCTCTTGCACTTTTGAAGGTCCTGGAGCACAAGGACAATGGAAACGCCCAAAAAACTACCCCATTTTGGAAAGCAAACACCCCAACGCATATTCTAGGAGGCATAATGAGTCTTTTGAACATGTCCTTTTTTTCCCACAAGTTTTTGGAATATGTGGAAAGAAAATGAAAACACATTTTTTTTTACACAAAGTTGTCAATTTATACAATATTCCTAACACACAGCATGTACCTAGCAAAAATGACACCCCAAAATATATTCTGCTACTCCTCCCGAGTATGGCGATACCACATGTGACACTTTTACACAGCCTGACCACATACAGAGGCCCAACATGCAGGGAGCACCGTCACATATTCTAGGGGCATACATTTCAAATCTAATTTGACTACCTTTTACACCATTGTGAGGCACTGTGGTGGCATGGATAGGCACTGTAGTGGCACAGATGGGCAGGGTAGTGGCACAGATGAGCAGTGTAGTGGCACGGATGGGCACTGTATTGGCACGGATGGGCACTGTAGTGGCATGGATGGGCAGTGTAGTGGCACGGATGGGCAGTGTAGTGGCACGTATGGGCACTGTAGTGGCATGGATGTGTCACGGATGAGAACTGATGTGGTATGGATGAGCATGAATGAGGCACAAATGAGCCATGGATGGTGGGGTAGATGAGCCACGGATGGGGATGACTGAGCACGGATGGGGATGACTGAGCACGGATGGGTGGGTCAGCACGGATGGGTGGGTCAGCATGGATGGATGGATGGATGAGCATGGATGGATGGCTGGGTGAGCATGGATGGATGGCTGGGTGAGCATGGATGGACAGCTGGGTGAGCATGGATGGACAGCTGGGTGAGCGTGGATGGATGGCTGGGTGAGCACGGCTGGGTAGGTGAGCATGGATGAATGGCTGGGTGAGCACGGCAGGGTGGGTGAGCATGGATGGATGGATGGGTGAGCATGGATGGATGGGTGAGCATGGATGGATGGATGGGTGAGGATGGATGGATGGGTGAGCACGGCTGGGTGGGTGAGCGAGTATGGATGGATGAATGGGTGAGCACGGCTGGGTGGGTAAGCATGGATGGATGGCTGGGTGAGCATGGATGAGCATGCATGGCTGGATGGGTGAACATGGCTGTGTGAGGATGGCTGGATGGGGAAGCATGGATGGATGGATGGGTGAGGATGGCTGGGTGGGTGGTGGATGGATGGGGTGAGGATGGCTGGGTGGGTGGTGGATGGATGGGGTGAGGCTGGGTGGGTGGTGGATGGATGGGGTGAGGATGGCTGGGTGGGTGGTGGATGGATGGTTGGGGTGCTTACTATCATTTAGCAATGCTGTGGGCACTACACATCGCCCACAGTGCTGCGGCACGTCCTCTTTCCCCCCTCTCTCCTCTCGCAATGCACCGATCATGCGGAGAGGAGAGAGAAAAGCCGGCGGAAGCGCCGGCTTGTTTACATGTGACCGCTCCGTCATTTGACGGCGCGATCACGTGGTAAAAGGCTGCTCACAGCGGCCATTCACCGCGATCCGTGATGCGCCGGATTTCCTGGAACCGACGGTCATGGATGTTCCTGTGTGCGCACCCCAGGGGGCACGCGGGAAGCGCATTCATGGGAGGACATCAATAGACGTCCTCCCAGAGTTAAGCAATCGCCCTGTAGACGTCTTTTGTCTATAGGGCGGTTGTTAAGCGGTTAACTATGTTAATAAGTAGTAACAAGAATGACTAAGTTGCATGAATGTCTAATGGCCTATCACACTGAGGCACAAAAGATAAGAGAAAGAGTTTTTTTGTTGTTTTACGGGCCTGTAAGTGAATAAAGGTTATACTAAGGCCTACTTTGTGTATTGCACTTTGATATTTTGCTTTGATTCATTTAATTACTGAAAGATAACATATTGTTGTGTATGTTTTATTTGTTTTAACCACTTCCCGCCCGGCCTATTGACAAATGATGGCTGGGCGGGGGCTTTGTTTTCCTGACTGGACATCTATTGATGTCCTCAGGATAACCTGCGATCGCTGGTGCTGTGGGCTTCCATCGGAAGCTTTTTACCATGTGATCAGCCGTGACCAATCAGGGCTGATCACAGTGTAAACAGGAAGAGCCATTTATCGGCTTTTCCTCTACTCAGGTCTGCGGACCTGAGCAGTGGAGAGCCGATCGGCTGCTCTCCTGATGGGGGGGTGCTGCGCTGAACGTTTATCAGTGCAGCCCCTTTCAGGAGCGCCCCACTGGACCACCAGGGAGCCGATCAGGACCACCAGGGAGCCCCCTCAGGGACAACATAAGGATGCCACCCATACACCACCAGGGAGAAGATCTGGAGGCCACCCAGGGAATACCAGGGAGCCCAAAGTAGACCACCAGGTAAGGGGCATACAGTGCACTGTAGGGATGGCACTGTGACCATATGTGATGCCTGCCAGTGCCATCCCTGACAGTGCTATATGTACCAGTGCCCACCTGTGCCACCTATCAGTGCCCACCAGTGTCACCTATCAGTGCCCAGCAGTGCCACCTATCAGTGCTGCCTATATGTGCCCATCAGTGCCACCTATCAGTGCCAGTCAGTGCTGTTTATCAGTGCCGCCTATCAGTGCCCATCAGTGCTGCATATATGTGCCCCATCAGTGCCGCCTCATCAGTGCCAATCTGTACTGCCTCATTAGTGCCCGTCAGTGTAGCCTCATCAGTGCCCATCAGTGTAGCCACATCAGTGCCTGTCAGTGAAGGAGAAAATGTACTTATTCAAAGTTTTGTGACAGAAACAAAGAAAAACTTTTTTTTTTCTCAATTTTCGGTCTTTTTTTATTCGTAGTGCAAAAACCGCAATGGTGATCAAATACCACCAAAAGAAAGCTCTATTTGTGGGAACAAAATGATAAAAATCTTGTTTGGGTACAGCGTTGCACGACCCCGCAATTTTTATTCAAAGCGCAACAGCACTGAAAGCTGAAAATTGGTCTGGGCGGGAAGTGTTTTAAGTGCATGGTATTGAAATGGTTAAAAATGAAAAACAGAGATAAAAAAAAATGATACGTCTTGATTTTTCACTATTGTATTTGGAAATTTTGTGTGGGTTAATGTGGGTTGGTGTCACTGTCGCTGATCATTGTGCTAGTGTCCCTTGTCACACAAAGTGTTTTATGTTGCCAAGTTCTAGAGGCATTTTTAACTTATTGTATACTTCTTGGAGGTTACTCTATGCCTACAAAGTTGTCCCACAGTGCCTTGCTGTGAGGGCCATATAAAGTGTAATTGTTCTGCAATAGTAAAGAGGCTGGCATTATAACCCTGAGGCGGATTCATCTGTAGGTACTCAAACTGTGTAAAATGAACTGTAAAATATAATCAAAAGTGAGGGCGAGAGAGAGCCTGGTCACAACTGAGTGTGTATAACATGTATACCAGGGTGACCTGTGTTTCATTTAAAGTCCCAAATTTCCCCCTTCCAGTTTAACCGCACCAGGGATGGAGACATGTTAACTGGTCAACAGGCAGCTGGCAGTTTTTTTGCGATTGGCAGATTTGACCACGCTCTGCCTTTATATCCTCTAGATTTTTCTACCATTCATTGTACTTAGCAGTGTTTGGCACTATGCCTTACATGGCGGAGTCCCCTGGTGTTACTTTTTGGGGGGTTTGCTGGGCCGCCATCCTGTCCATTCTGGGAGCTGCGATGCGCTTGGGTCCCCTCCCTCCCTCTCCGCTTCCCTCCTCCTCCCCATTTCCCAAACTCAATAACCCACCGGGCAACAGAAGAGGTAATAAGAGTGATATTGGAAACAAATCCACGGCAGGACCCGGTGGGTCATTGAGTTTGGGAATCATTGGAGAAGTTTGTCTAGCATTCCATAAGATAATCGGTCCATCTGAGTTGGAGTATCTCTAAACCTATGAGTGTTATAAATATTGTGATCACCTAGGTACATGGAAACCCTATGTGCCAACATCCCATGAATACTAATGACTGAAATTACTAAGTATCTCTAAACCTATGAGTGGCTAGACGCAGTGGGGTCGCATACGGAGGTGAGCCTCCAATCCACCTGGTGGAGGACAGCACAGTGGAAACTGCACTAAGAACCACTATAATATATATTTTATGCGTGGCTAGACCCAGTGGGGTCGCTTATTGAGGTGAGCCCCCAATTTACCTGGTGGTGGCGCACAAACAACATCATCGTGAAACGAAGCACACAGCATTATGAATTTATTTTATATTTAATTTGAACAATAAGACATTTAAGTACAGTGCTTTGTTGGTTTTTTGCACTAATGGACTATCAGCACCTGTATATTTTGTTATACCTGCACCCGATAATATCTATATTATCTTGGAAAAAGCGCATTCTTTATCACAGACACTATTGTTGTCTTTTCTCCACATCACTTTAGCACTAGCACTTTATTAATGTCCATCTTAACTGTACTGTGATATATGTATATTTATGCTTTGCAACAGTGGAATCACCTATTTGTGACTAATATGTCTGTATGTTTGATGCTCTATATAGTGAGGTCCAGATATATTTTGATCATAGTTAAACAGTGAATACTTATCTACCTTGACTATAAGGATTATACAACACTTTCCCTTTTCGGTGTCACCCAAGTGAGTCTCACCATTGGGTCTACTAACAACACTCTACCTTTTAATTTATATAGCACCTGTCTAGCAGCGCCCCCCACGCATCCCTTAAAATTTGAATCTGTGTATGCGTGACATATATCAGTCGAGGCAGCAGCTATCGTCATCAGGGTTGCCAATGCAAACCATCTCAGCTGTTATCTACCCCATCAGTCCCCATTAGGCAGCGCATAGCCATTTACTACATAAATTATTGTATACCAGTATCACTTTCAATTATGCAATGCTTTGTGATTTTTAACCTGTGGAGTAATGGCAGGAAAAATGATTCAGAACTTATTCAAGTCCTTATTTAATAAAGCACAGACCATTGTTTAAATAGCAGAAACTCATAGACACCACTTGTAAATATTTTATTGTTCTGACTGCTTTAAACTGAACAAGAGTGTTACTGAACACCATTGGTGTAGAACTGTCTTGGTAAATAATCACCCTAGTGTCTAGATTACAGACTATTCAAGGTCCAGCAATAGTCTTTGAACATACAAAATATTCTGGATAAATTCCTTTGATGCATATTATATGGAGTTTCACACCCTAACTCTGTACAAAGACAATTACATCACTGTAGTAACTACAGCAGTAAAACACTTTGATCTTTATAGAGCCAGAATCACAGGGCTTTGCTGCACAGATCATGCACAGATGCTGCCACAGGTAGCGATCACCAGATCAAGTTCCCTCCCAATTATTGAACCACCATTTCCATCCCTTATTCAGCCGACCACTCTTTCTCCCTCATATGCAGTTACTATCACCTATAGTGGCCTCCTTAGGTTTTTGATTTGCTCCAGTATGTGTGTGCAACAATAGGATAAATGGCAGTGGTCTGGCAGAGACAGTCCCAGGGGCAATGCACCATGCAGAAAGAGTTTGGGAACCCATTAATGACACTGAGGAGGGTTTGCTGGATGTAATGTGATTTTGTCACTATCAATCCTTTACCAAAAACTGCAGCAGAGGACTGGAGCCAAGTATGACGTAGTAAGGGTTGTATTTCTTGGGCAATCCAAATTATTAGAACATCAAGTGGATTGGAGATGGTCTCTCCCCATCCCTGATGGTTAGATGAGAATGAGAAAAAACCCCTGAGTGGGACTTTAAATGGGAGGACCAACTCAATCAGAAAAGAAAAATGTACATATATAAAACATAATCAACATTTATTAATACAATTAAAAATAATGATCAAAAATACACAATAAATAAAGCCAAAATTGGACAAGTACACATGATAACAGCAAAAACACAGAAAACAGGAAACTGTGTCCCCAGTAGGGTCCGGAGACGGCATAACAAGAAAAGAATGGATTAAAAAGGACCACTGATCATTCTTTTCTTGAAATATACTCCATCTTCAATTTTAGCGATGCCAGTAACTACAAGACGCTCCAAACAGGGACTTATTGGGGATATACAGCATCTCACAAAAGTGAGTACACCCCTCACATTTTTTTAAATATTTTATTCTATCTTTTCATGTGATACCACTGAAGAAATGACACTTTTCTACAATGTAAACTAGTGAGTGTACAGCTTGTATAACAATGTAAATTTGCTGTCCCCTCAAAATAACTCAACAGACAGCCATTAATGTCTAAACCGCTGGCAACAAAAATGAGTACACCCCTAAGTGAAAATGTCCAAATTGGGCCCAAAGTGTCAATATTTTGTGTGGCCACCATTATTTTTAAGTACTGCCTTAACCCTCTTGGGCATGGAGTTCACCAGAGCTTCACAGGTTGTCACTGGAGTCCTCTTCCACTCCTCCATGATGACATCATGGAGCTGGTAGATGTTAGAGACCTTGCGCTCTTCCACCTTTCGTTTGAGGATGCCCCACAGATGCTCAATAGGGTTTAGGTCTGGAGACATGCTTGGTCAGTCCATCACCTTTACCCTCAGTCTCTTTAGCAAGGCAGTGGTCGTCTTGGAGGTGTGTTTGGGGTCGTTATCATGTTGGAATACTGCCCTACAGCCCAGTCTCCAAAGGGAGGGGATCATGCTCTGCTTCAGTATGTCATAGTACATTACTATTATACAGGATTTATATAGCACCAACAGTTTACAGTTTACAGTTACAACTTGAGGGTAGACAGTACAAATACAATACACTTAAATACAGTAGGAATCAGAGGGCCCTGCTCGTTAGAGCTTACAATCTAAGAGTACATGTTGGCATTCATGGTTCCCTCAATGAACTGTAGCTCCCCAGTGCCGGCAGCACTCATGCAGCCCCAGACCATGACACTCCCACCACCATGCTTGACTGTAGGCAGACACATTTGTCTTTGTACTCCTCACCTGGTTGCTACCACACACGCTTGACACCATCTGAACCAAATAGGTTTATCTTGGTCTCGTTCAACCACAGGACATGGTTCCAGTAATCCATGTCCTTTGTCTGCTTGTCCTGAGCAAAATGTTTGTGGGCTTTCTTGTACATCATCTTTAGAAGAGGCTTCTTTATGGGATGACAGCCATGCAGACCAATTTGGTGCAGTGTGCCGCGTATGGTCTGAGCACTGACAGGCTGACCCCACTCACCTTCAACCTCTGCATCAATGGTGACAGCACTCATACGTCTATTTCCTAAAGACAACCTCTGGATATGACGCTGAGCATGTGCACTCAACTTCTTTGGTCGACCATGGCAAGGCCTGTTCTGAAAGGATCCTGCCCTGTTAAACCGCTGTATGGTCTTGGCCACCGTGTTGCAGCACACTTTCAGGGTCTTGGCAATCTTCTTATAGCCTAGCTTTATGTGGAGCAACAATTCTTTTTTTTCATATTCTCAGAGAGTTCTTTGCCATGAGGTACCATGTTGAACTTCCAGTGACTAGTATGAGAGAGTGAGAGCGATAACACCAAATTTAAAACACATGCTCCCCATTCACACCTGAGACCTTGTAACACTAACGAGTCACATGACACCGGTGAGAGAAAATGGCTAATTCGGCCCAATTTTGACATTTTCACTTAGGGGTGTACTCACTTTTGTTGCCAGCAGTTTAACCACTTACCAACCGGAAGGTTTTGCAGCTTTAGGACCAGAGCACTTTTTGCGATTCGGCGCTGCGTTGCTTTAACTGACAATTGCTCGGTCGTGCAACGATGCACTCAAACAAAATTTGCGTCCTTTTTTTCCCACAAATAGAGCTTTCTTTTGGTGGTATTTGATCGCCTCTGCGTAATTTCTTATCGCCGCTATAAACAAAAGAAGAGCAGTGACCTTCAAGTTGTACCATGGAGTACCGTTTCTTGAGAGACTCTTATACTTTTTTTTC
>BLSH010042062.1:990494-1001757 GCA_018402905.1 Glandirana rugosa | reverse complement strand
ATTTACTTTAAGGTCATCGCAAAGGACAAGGGGGCACTCTTTACGTCTAGAGGAAAAAAGATTTCATCTACAAATACGGAAAGGTTTCTTCACAGTAAGAGCTGTGAAAATGTGGAATAGACTCCCCCCAGAGGTGGTTTTGGCCAGCACGGTTGATTGCTTTAAAAAAGGCCTGGATTCTTTCCTTAATGTAAATAATATAACTGGGTACTAACATCTTTAGGTAAAGTTGATCCAGGGTGAATCCGATTGCCTCTCGGGGAATCAGGAAGGAATTTTTTCCCCCGTTATAGCAAATTGGATCCATGCTTTGCTGGGGTTTTTTGCCTTCCTCTGGATCAACTGTGGGTGAAGGATTGTATATGGGATTATTTGGTTGTATGTGTGTATGTGTATATGTGTGTATATATGTATATACATTTTTTTTTTTTTGGTTGAAATGGATGGACTTGTGTCTTTTTTCAACCTGACTAACTATGTACTGCATCCTCCCCCACACGGTGTAAGCACAAGTATAATTTCCTACACTTACCCATCAAATGAGTAGCACCTCCTCTCTGCTGAAATGGAACCTTGCTATATTCATGTATATAGAGATCCTGACTAACAAAGGCACTTCTGGGTGAACACAATGACATTCCCGGGTCAGAGGACAAAGCCACGCTTGCTTGCAAATCTTTGATCGCAATCATAATTTTTTTTTAAGTAATAGGCAGGTGAATGACAAAGACAAAGGCTCAGTTTGAGACGTACAACACTGCCTATCCACCAGCTAAATTCATTATGAGTGCTGGTTCACACTTGTGCAATGCGGGAACCCTGCAAATCCACTGCAGGTTTCCACATCGCATTTCACATTGCCATGTGTGACTTGCTGGGAGCGTCAATACATTGTTAATGACACCCCCATTTCAGCTCACATATTACAGTGCAAACTAACAGTTCGTACATTAATCGGATTGCATGGGCATGAACACCCATGCAATCCAATTCTGGTGTGGACCAAAAAAAAAAAAGGGTCCTGTGCGAGTTTGGTCCGAATGCAATGCAAATTCAGCCATACTATCTGTATGGCTGAAATCGCATCGCATGGACAGCACATGTGACTTGTACTGTGATGTGAATCAGACGCAATCTTGCACAGTGTAGCAGTGTGAACCGACACTTACCTGCAATTCTCCAGAACTGTTAAATGAAAAGACTCCACTTAAACAACATTTATCATTTACTTGCAGGTGTGCTGAAGAGATTAGTTTTTTTTTAATCCATGATTACACCTTCTCATAATTTGTCATTAGCAAGACAGTTCACTTCTCCAAACCCAGCTCCCCTCAAAACAAATTATAAAAAAATAGCTCAAGAATTTAATTGATTTGCACAGCAGCAACACAATTAAGTACATTCATTTAGTGGCATTAGTATATTAGGTGGTACATTTAGACAAACATTTAGCAATTGGGATCTAATGGCCCTGCCCATAGGAGCTTACAATCTAAAATTTTTCCAAGCCTTATAGTGGACATAGCTTTAATTTCACAGTGTATGGCAGGTTACACATTTCATAGTACAACTACTCTCAACAGACACCAACCACCAACAAATGTTTAGTCAATCATTCTTCAAAAAAAATGCAAAATATTAAAAAGACACATTGCACCATTAACACCCACCACCCCACATTCCACACACATACATTGGTGACGGTTCTGCTGGAAGATGCATTTCTGTGTACATGATTAAGCAATGAGATCAAAGAGTAGAAGGTCAACAGATGCTCCCAAACCATGAATGCATGGTCAGACAGCAACAATACACAACATTGACAGCAAAACCACACTTTTGATGGAAAAATGCACAAGAATTTCAACTAACAACCCAAGTGGGGCGTTTGTCATTATGCACAATATCAGCCCTACTTCCCCAAAAACCACAGCAAATAACACAGCCTCTTCGCAGGGAAAACCAACCTCTCTACTGCAGCCATTTATATAACATAGGTTGTATTGTTAGCACACCGACACGTCCAATGGAAGTACACGCCCACCAGTGTCATTCAATCTGTCTCTTCATGTCTGCCTAACTCTATAGTGATTGCACCTGATAAACAAGAACACTTACAATTTGCAAATGTGTTAGCCCACACGATATTGTCAAAACGCCTGCCTTTACATAGACATGAACTTTAATGGCATCCCAGTCCTAGTCCATAAGGTTCAATATTAAGTTGGCCCACCCTTTGCAGCTATAACAGCTTCAGCTCTTCTGGGAAGGCTGTCCACAAGGTTTAGGAGTGTGTCTATGGGAATGTTTGACCATTCTTCCAGAAGTGCATTTGTGAGGTCAGGCACTGGTGTGGACGAGAAGGCCTGGCTCACATTCTCCACTCTAATTTATCCCAAAGGTGTTCTATTGGGTTGAGGTCAGGACTCTGTACAGGCCAGTTAAGTTCCTCCACCCCAAACTCACTCATCCATGTCTTTATGGACCTTGCTTTGTGCACTGGTCAAAATCAGGAGGGGGAATTATGGTGTGGGGTTGTTTTTCAGAGGTTGTTCTTTCACACTCGTGCGACTTGAAATTTGCGCAATTTTACCGCAATTTGCTGCAATTTTTTGCTGCGATGTTTAGCAGTGATTTTGATGTGACTTGAAGCAATAGCTGTGTAATCCTGAGGTCTATGGACCTCAAGTCGCATCAAAGTCGGAGGAAAGTAGTGCAGGGACTACTTTGAAGTCACTGCGACTTGAAGTCCCACAGATATGAATGGTACGCATTGAAAATCATGAGGAACGACTTTGCAGTCCCAAATCGCAGGAAAAGTCGCACAAGTGTGAAAGGAGCCTGAAGATGATTTCCAATGAGCACCATTCATATCTGTGCGACTTCAAAGTATTCCCTGAACTACTTTGGTCTGACTTTGAAGCAACTTGAGGTCGGTAGAGCTCAGAATTACACAGCTATTGCTTCAAGTCACATCAAAATCACGGCAAAAAAATCACAGCAAAAAATTGCGGGTAATCGCGGTAAATCACGGTAAAGGCATGCGACTTTCAGGTCGCACAAGTGTGAAAGCGGCCTTAACCCAGGTTCACATAGGTGCGATGCAGGAACCAGCACGATTTCAGCACCTGCATCACACCTCTCCCACAGGTAGTTCACACTGCCTTCTGTGAACCGCTGCGGGTGTCAGTACAATATTAATGACACCCCCAAATTGGTTCATAGATAGCAGTGCTAACTGTGGATTCCCATAGGAATCGGATAGCATGAGTGAGCACACCCATGCGATCCGATTCTGGTGCGGGAAAAAAAAGGTCCCTGCACTGCTATAGCTGCAAAGGGTTAGCTAAATCAAATTTGAACCCTAAAGACTAAGACTGGGATGCTATTAAAGTTCATGTGTGTATAAAGGCAGGTGTCCCAATACTTTTGGCAAGATCGCAGATTGTGCAAGATTTGCAATGGTGGTGGAACCCTCGTTCACATAAATGCTACATTTATATAAAACTTGGGGAAGGACATGAGTTATGTTTAACAACACAGGAAGAGCTGACAGCCTTTCTACAGGACATGGCATCTTTGGGATTTGAACCTATGATCCCCAGGTTTGCTCAGCAGAAGTGCTAAGCCCTTAGCCACATTCATGGAGCATCCGTTTCTGTGATGTCAAACAGTCCTAAATCTCAGGGGTGCAATAAATGAACCAATACAGATGTACTGTGGAAGGCTGGATAACCATTGAACAACCTGTTTCTGGCATATGCCACCTGTTTTGAAGGTTGGTTATGGCTCAGTACTGTGAGCATTCTGCTATAGAACATCTCTCATTTTGGGGCATTTGCCTTGGTAAGAAGCTGCAATTATTGCTGGATGGGAAATATTAAGGCTGATTATAATCCTTGCCATGGTGGAAACCTCCTACACATAAATACTACATTTAGACATAATTTTGGTAAGGACATGAGTTATGAGAATAGAAAACATGAAGTGATATGCTCAGGATGCAAACCCAGAACCTCTATGTTCCTAGGTAGAAGCGTTAAGCTGTTAGCCACCAGTCTGCCGAGTGTGCAACCCTCCTACACATAAATACACATATGCTGCATTTCTTTGCACATATAGGTGGTGGAATTACATTAGTCTGGAGTTTATTCTGTGCTATTTGGTGGTGATTGGAGTGTAGAACAGTGATGTTATTGCAACAGCAATGGTATTGTTTGTGGTTTGTGAAGATACCTGTGTGAGTTGGGGAAACGATTTTAATGAGATGGACAGCAACAAGTGAGAGACAGAGAAAAAAATGTTTTAACAAAACATTAGAAGTTTAAGCATTCTAACATTCTTAAAAACAAATTAGATTATGAAATAGCAACATTGTTGCAGGGGCAATTTGTTTGAGAGAAAGATACATTTCATCTCAACATGAAAAGGATTTCTTTAGTGAAGTTACAATTGTACCATTAGAATCAATGGCTGAAACTTGCATTGGGCTATATAGTGCGAATTTGCCTTCTCAAGAAGGCATTATAGACAAGCGCAAATTTACGAATTTTCTTGTCTGAGCATGCTCAGTTGTGCTGATGAATAGTCAGGAAAAAAGGGGGAATTTGGCTGTTTTCAGACTTTCAATGATATTTCAGGTTATATATCACTTTTTTAAACAATTTAAAAGCAGATTGTCATTAAACAAGATACTACATTTTTAAGAACCATTTAGGTAATCATAGCATGCCCTAAACATTATTTCCATGTACGATTCCCTTGCTTCTACCACAACTAGTTTTTTAGTCAGTCACTGTTGTTTGGGTGCTATAGTGAATTTGATTCTGGGAGTATTTTTTCCCTCAGGGCTTTAGTGAATTCCATTTTCGCTCTAAATAGCGCGTTAAAATTTGCGATCCTGCGCGTTAAAATTTGCGCGAAGGCAGAATCACGCTATAGTAAATGACCCCCTTACTGTTTATAAAAAAGGTCTAATACAAGTTGGTTAGATGTACACTTTTGGGTCTATGTATAAATATGTTCACAGAAAATTCACACAGCTTCACCCAGGGTTCACAAATTTTCCCAAATGACTTGAAAAACTGCATGAATCTTGGGTAAAAGTTGTGTGAATCTTGCACAGAAAAAATTATACATTGACCCCTTTACTTTTGCCACCAAAAATATTGCTATGAAAATAACTTTTACTTTTTAACTTATAGAGTGGTAGCCATTTTGTAGATCTTTGCATATAAAGGACATTGTTCAGATAGGCATTTCTGACAAAATATTACTTTGAAACACAGGACGAGTGTAAGCGAATTACAGTTATAAATGTAATGTAATTTCTCTGTTAATGACTCTTAATCTTGAGTAAATTCTCCGCTAATAAATATCTATGACTCTACATGGCTGAGACTAAACTGCTGAAACTAATGCTGTGGATAATGGGATAATGAGAGGTGTGCTTGACCTGGTTATTCATCATATTTAAAAATGTCACAATGGCAGTGAATTTCACAATATAGCAATAATAATTTCAACACATTATTTTCTTATTAACCTGTTCTTGATAATCATTCTCATGGTGTCAGTGCAAATTTAAATTTAATTCATCCAGAGATACAATGGCAAGAAGTATGCAAACCCCTTGGAATTAACAGTTTTTCTGCAGTAATTTAGCATAAAAAGTGATTTGATCCTCTCATCCAAGTCACAACAATAGACAAACACATTATGTTTGGATCTTAAAGCTGTATGAAAAAAACTTAAAGTCAGCAGCTACAAATACAGTAGCTGCTGACTAGTAATTAAAGGACACTTACCCGTCCAAGGATCCAGTGCTGTCCTCAACTGGGCTGGTTCTTCACCAGTCTTTGGGTGCCCGGTGCCGGCATGTTTATTAAAGGAAGCTGGGTGTGACTCCTTGCCGCTTCACAGCCAGCTTTCCACTGCACATGTGCGAGCCAGGCTGCGATTTGTGAATAGTCCAGCAGCCTTCTTGGACCTGTGACATGTCCCAGCAGGCTGTGAGCAAAGGTGGGGGGGTGTGGGGGGGGGGGATTTCACTCAGATTGCCTGTCAAAATCAGGTACCCGCTCCCCCAAAATAATGTAATGTTGCAAAAGTGATGGGGGGGGCGACTTAAAGCAGAATTTGCCCTTTTGGGTGAAATTTCACTTTAAGCTGATAATGCTCAATTATAATTTCTCATGTCCTGCCCATACATGGTTTGAATCCCAGTCGGTCCCTGCTAAACCGGTTGACATTTGTACCCTATATGGCCGGCTCAAGACTGGAGACTGCAAAATCTGGTGCAGCTGTGCATGGTAGCCAATCATCTTCTAACTTCAACTTGTTCAACTAACCTTTAATTAAAACCTGGAACTGACTGGTTTCTATGCAGAGCTGCACCAGATTTTGAACTCTTCAGTTTTAGTAAATCAACACCATTGTGTTTGGCTATTGTTGTGACTTAGGCCAGACATAGACAGTTCGAACCGTGTGTGGGCAACCTGAATGTACCAAGTTGACCACTCGGATTAACTTGGGAAAAAACCCCTGCTGGATTAATTTGCTATTATCGCTAGCGGCTACTATAGCCGCTAGCAATAATCACTGTCTTCTACCAGACAATTGCTCGGCAGGAGGGATTACCCTGTCAGCACTGTCTGTGTTGATGGGGAAATCATGATTGCAGGAAAGAAATTTGCACCATCTATGGCCTGCCTTTGTGAGTATTGGATCGCATTTTATTGCAAATTTTGCAGAAAACCAACTAATGCCAAGGAGTTTACATATTTTTTTTCTCCTACAGTAATTGTATAAATTATATAGAATTTACAGTTGGTTCAAGGAAAGTCAAAAACACATCTAAACAAAACTTTGAAACAGGTGTTGAAAGAGCGCAATTGTTTTCTGCTTATTTACAAAGCTAAAAATCTGGTTTAATTAATATTTTCCTCCTTGAAGTAATTCTAACCACCCCCCATCAAAAAATTATATATATACACAGTGGGTACGGAAAGTATTCAGACCCCCTTAAATTTTTCACTCTTTGTTATATTGCAGCCATTTGTTAAAATCATTTAAGTTCATTTTCCTCATTAATGTACACACAGCACCCCATATTGACAGAAAAACACAGAATTGTTGACATTTTTGCAGATTTATTAAAAAAGAAAAACTGAAATATCACATAGTCCTAAGTATTCAGACCCTTTGCTGTGACACTCATATATTTAACTCAGGCGCTGTCCATTTCTTCTGATCATTCTTGAGATGGTTCTACACCTTCATTTGAGTCCAGCTGTGTTTGATTATACTGATTGGACTTGATTAGGAAAGCCACACACCTGTCTATATAACACCTTACAGCTCACAGTGAATGTCAGAACAAATGAAAATCATGTGGTCAAAGGAACTGCCTGAAGCGCTCAGAGACAGAATTGTGGCAAGGCACAGATCTGGCCAAGGTTACAAAAAAATTTCTGCTGCACTTAAGGTTCCTAAGAGCACAGTGGCCTCCATAATCCTTAAATGGAAGACGTTTGGAACGACCAGAACCCTTCCTAGAGCTGGCCATCCGGCCAAACTGAGCTATCGGGGGGGATAAGAGCCTTGGTGAGAGAGGTAAAGAATAACCCAAAGATCACTGTGGCAGAGCTCCAGAGATGCAGTCGGGAGATGGGAGAAAGTTGTAGAAAGTCAACCATCACTGCAGCCCTCCACCAGTCGGGGCTTTATGGCAGAGTGGCCCGACGGAAGCCTCTCCTCAGTGCAAGACACATGAAAGCCTGCATGGAGTTTGCTAAAAAACACCTGAAAGACTCCAAGATGTGGAGAAATAAGATTCTCTGGTCTGATGAGACCAAGATAGAACTTTTTGGCCTTAATTGTAAGCGGTATGTGTGGAGAAAACCAGGCACTGCTCATCACCTGTCCAATACATTCCCAACAGTGAAGCATGGTGGTGGCAGCATCATGCTGTGGGGGTGTTTTTCAGCTGCAGGGACAGGACGACTGGTTGCAATCAAGGGAAAGATGAATGTGGCCAAGTACAGGGATATCCTGGATGAAAACCTTCTCCAGAATGCTCAGGACCTCAGACTGGGCCGAAGGTTTACCTTCCAACAAGACAATGACCCTAAGCACACAGCTAAAATAACGAAGGAGTGGCTTCACAACAACTCCGTGACTGTTCTTGAATGGCCCAGCCAGAGCCCTGACTTATACCCAATTGAGCATCTCTGGAGAGACTTAAAAATGGCTGTCCACCAACGTTCACCATCCAACCTGACAGGACTGGAGAGGATCTGCAAGGTGGAATGGCAGAGGATCCCCAAATCCAGGTGTGAAAAAATTGTTGCATCTTTCCCAAAAAGAATCATGGCTGTATTAGATCAAAAGGGTGCTTCTACTAAATACTGAGCAAAGGGTCTGAATACTTAGGACCATGTGATATTTCAGTTTTTCTTTTGTAATAAATCTGCAAAAATGTCAACAATTCTGTGTTTTTCTGTCAATATGGGGTGCTGTGTGTACATTAATGAGGGAAAAAATTAACTTAAATGATTTTAGCAAATGGCTGCAATATAACAGAGTGAAAAATTTAAGGGGGTCTGAATACTTTCCGTACCCACTGTGTGTGTATATATATATATATATATATATATATATACACATATACACTTTCTTGATTACATTTATTAACTATCTGGGCCTTAGGTTTAGACATAAATGTTTCCTCTGATTTAACTGGTGATCCTGCCATTTCTATGGCTTCCTCTTTCCTGATGGCAATGACCTGTAGGCACGTAGAGCCATTGCAATGTTGCCACCACAAGGTGCATGCTCCCTATTTATTAAGTAAGCAGTGTATTACTATACACAGTTTACTTACTAGGTCACGTGATCAGTTTTCTCATCTCCCACAGCACGGTCCGTGTCCTGTGACATCACTTTTGCTAATCCGTGCCTGACCGAAGTGTGCTGTCAGTCAGGCATGCGCTTTGCTCCCTAGGTGGATCAGATAGTTAATTAACTGCATAAACCGCTTTGAATGGTATGGAAGGGGTGTAGCTCAACTTTAAATTTAAGTTCATTTGGACCCTTCTTAAAATTTACAATGAGAAGCAATAAACAAATAAATAAATGCATAATATATAAATAAATAAATCAATTATAAATTAATAATGGTCTTCATAGAATCATCAGAAAGCATTAAAGCAGAACTATAGGCAAAACATTTTTTTTTTCATTTTGGATAGAGTAAGGGAGGGTTATAACCCCTCAGATTTTTTTCGCCATCTGTGTCTGATTGTCAAGATTTCCCTTCACTTCCTGTCCCATAGCCAAACAGGAAGTGAGAGGAAATCCTTGGGGACCCCCAGGTCACCAGAACTAGTGCACCCATTGAAAGATTTCCCCGCTATTTTCTGCGGACAACGTAAAATTTGGGATTTTGTTTCACTTTCATTTTCAAAGATAACGGTAAACAGGAGAAATACACAGGGTGAATCGCCTTAACAAGGACACAGATAGCAATAAAAACGTACAGTGGCTCTAATCCCTCTACACTCTCTCTATAAAAATCTTTTGCTCAAGTTATACTTAAACTGTACCTAAAACTCCAGTAAAGTAATGCACCAATAATTCTACACACAGCTCTGTCCAGTAGTTCTAGCGCTGAACTCCAAGAAAACGAATGCATAGCAGGAACAGTTTTAACTGCCAAATAATTTGTAATTGGATTTAACCAGACTTGTGCTCCACACAATCCTGCCTGACAACAGAGACATGTAATGGACCTACCTGCAGACTGCATCACAATTACATAATACAACCTGATCCAAGATCCACCACAGCCCATGACTTGACAATAGAGGAGCAGCAGAACACTGATCAAGCCATCTCTGCACTGCTGTAGGTATGTTCACTATATTAGACCGACAGCACTCTGCAAAACAGTACAGCTAGATTGGCTCAGAGTGTTAGCACCCTGCTTGCTAGTCTTCCGCTGACATCCACCGCTCCATAGGACTGAATGGAGTGTCTGTTCAGGTCTGCCTGAAAAACTGACAGGCGGGCCTGGACGGAACACCCGTGTGAAAGGGGCATAAGTGTTGTTGTGCAGGGGATTGCATGAGGCTGACATCAAAACATAATAGAATTCTAGGTTACCTGTTGCTATGTAAAATATGCCTATATGTTTTAGTGAATAAATAACCAGGATAAAGCAAACCTCTATAGCGAATGTTTTCAGATTGCCATTGTGCCCCTTTTTTTGAAAATACTAATCTCCTGGTTGTCAAACTGATGTATACATTTAAAGCAGCCATTCTCAACCAGGGTTCCGTGCAACCCTAGGGGGTTCCTCCAGAGGTTGCTAGGGGTTCCTTGAGCTGTGGCTGATTGACTTCCCATTTGATGGTGCCTGCATAGCCCCAGGGTCAACACCTCTTGGTAGACGCTAGGCATTTAATAAAGCATATGGTCGCAAAAGACAGGAGGTGATGGCATATAAACATAAAAAAAGCTCGGACTCTAGAGTTCGCTTTAGAACACCTTACACAAGACAGCATGGGGCCATCAGAAAAATCCTATGCGACCATTGGTATTTACTGACTAATGATAACATTTTGAACAAATATGTTAGGGAATGTCCTGAAATCACGTATAAACGGGCACAATCTATTAAAAACAGGGTGACACAGAGCCACTTCCATGGTCCACAGGGTGAGGACTTTGATCCTCCCTGTGGTACATGGAAATGTGGTGGGTGTAACTTTTGTCATTGGATCTACGAGAATCAAACGATGTACCTGCCTAACGGCAGGTTACATAAGGTACAACATTTTGTGGACTGCCAAACAATTGGCGTTGTCTACATGATGTTCTGCGAATGCGGGGCATTTTATATAGGTAAGACCAAACGCCAATTCTGGCGGCGCATTAACCACTTGCCGATCGCCGATCGGCAATTGACGGCGGCAAAGTGGCTCTGTAACGCGGATCGCCGTCATATGACGACGGCCGTGTGATCGCGCATAGTGAGCGCGCGCCGCCAGAGGCGCGCCCGCGCGCTCACTGTGTCCGGGGAGGGCCAGGGAGCGGGTGCGGCGGCTTCGATTGCAGCCGGCTACCCGCGATGGCCCCCCCGGAGTGAAGGAACGGAGGTCCGTGTATGTAAACACGGACCTCCGTTTGTCGGGAAGTGTCTTGCCTCCAGGCACAAATGTATGTGCCTGGAGGCAAGGAAGTGAGGCCCCCCCGGTAGCGC
>BLSH010042062.1:964921-990484 GCA_018402905.1 Glandirana rugosa | reverse complement strand
CGCGATGGCCCCCCCGGAGTGAAGGAACGGAGGTCCGTGTATGTAAACACGGACCTCCGTTCTGTGAAGGGGGAAGGGCTGTGATCACAGCCTTCCTGTATACGAAGGCTGTGACCACTTCCCTTCCCCAGCCAGGGCAGTCCCCCCACAGTTAGAACACGCCCAGGGAACATACTTAACCCTTAGAGCGCCCCCTGCAGGTTAACCCCTTCACTGCCAATGGCATTTACACAGTAATCAGTGCATTTTTATAGCACTGATCGCTGTATAAATGCCAATGGTCCCAAAAAAGTGTCAAAACATGTCCGCTGAAATATCGCAGTACCGCTAAAAATCGCAGATCATCATCATTACTAGTAAAAAATAAAAAAAAAATAAAAACCCCAAAAATGAATTCTCATCATCCGTAAACGCGACCACTTTTGCGCAAACCAATCAATAAACGCCGATCGCGATTTCTTTTATCGCAAATATGAGGAAGAATATAAATCGGCCAAAAACGGTGAAAAAAAATGTTTTTTTATATTTTTTTTTGGATTTGTATTTTAGCAAAAAGTAAGAAATTAGTATCAACACCAATAGGGAGACATTTGGGTTTGTATCACAATAACAGTACAGAAGTGGTCCGCTTTGCCGCATTGGAAAGGGTTTTAGAGAATCCCAGAGGGGGAGAATATGATAAGATCATACTACAGCGCGAAACACGCTGGATCTACTCCCTCAAGGCCACTGAAAAACCTAGCCTTAATGAATCACTTAGCTATAAACCTTTCCTATAGCAACTATATTCCGTCAACATGGCCCTGTTCGCCTTTTGTTGTCCATTATATGGAAAAAACTTGTCATAATTTCCCTCTCTGGCTGTTCATTTACCCTCTATGATATCCCCCATTAGCTGCACTAGATGGAGACACAGCCTGCACTCGGTTTTTATATAAACATCATACATATGTTCAAATCGGATATGTGAACTGTGTGAATTGTATTTTGTATTGTTGTGGTATAGACTGCATGTGGTTCTCTGTAATTCTTCCTCCTCTTTTGGGCACGCATCGGTTGGGGCAGGCATATGCGTCTCACACACCCCTAGGGGTGTGTTGTGAATGGGTGTTTGGCGGGTGCGGCAGCCGGGGGATCTGGGACAAACACTGCCCTGGTTATCTCCCGGTTGTGTTGGCGCCTGCCCATTTTTGCCCTTCCTTGCAGGCGACGCGCTCTCTATTGAGCATGCGCCGCCTGTTGAGACGCACGTCGCGTCGCGTGTAGGCGTCGCGGCTCAGTGACGTCACACGCCGCCCAAATTTGGACGGCGCACACGCGGCGCGGTGGGGGATAAAAGTCAGGCGTCCATCCGGGACGTATCCAGCATCATCACGCCGGCATGCGGGACACACGACCGGGTGGCCGAAGTACGCAATACTAGGTAAGATGGCAACACACTGACCCCCCATGTGTTACAAACTAATGATATAGATGCTTAAATATGTTACATTTATATTATCAGGCACCATTGGCGTAAGGCACCTTTCAATTCCATACATATGAGGCACTACTCCTCCGGAGCCAGCATATTCAAGTCCGGAGATACTGTCCCTTATATTTGTGAGAAAGGTTCATTGAATAATCCCATCCTCCATGTGTTCTAACGCCTTGGGCATCTCAGGTAACCAGACTCATGTGTGTCCAACCATGACCCTATAGGGATACTTGTGCCGTTCTGGTGTATTTTGGCACCGTTACCTTTTTTTATCTAAGGTCCTTTGTTTTTTGTTTGTTTTTAGTGTATTTTTAGAGCCACGGTCGGAGTTGCAATACTAACAAACATACAAAAGTGAAAACTGCTTGACTCTACCACCTTGTTTATATTAACCATAGGTATGGTACATGGTTCCCTATCTTTTAAGGAACTATATACACATTTATAGAAAAATATCCTTCCAAAGTAGTTTACTCTGATTAAATTATACCTAGATATCTCTATGCTGGAATAGCCTGTTTTTGGTCCCCTGTGCCTGCCCCCCTGATGTTACAGCCTAATTGAGGAAGTGTGAACCACAAGTGAAGCAGTCATGGTAAATGTAGGTGAATATAGACAATATGATTAATATCTAATGAAATACGATATTGATATTATCATGTTTTATGAAAAATAGTATGTCATTTTTGCATTTATATTCCATAGTTTGAAGAGAAATAAGGTCCAGGAGAAGCACAGTGGTGCGAAACGCGTCGACCTTCTCTTTCGTGCCTATCCATGCAATTGGTTTGGTAGTTGTATCATTCCTGACCTATGTGGAATCACTATCTCCTTACTATTTTATATACCCCCCATGTATTGTTTATGACATATTTTTTGTATTGACTATTGATGACACGCTGCAACGTGTCTTTTTAACGATTTAATAAATATATTTTATTTTAAACCCATCAGTTTCGTGAGTGCCGGCAAAGTCCATTATATTTTTTTCATTTGACACGGTTATCCGTGCCAAATGTTTAACTTCTTCTCTGTCATTTAGGATGGTGGCACAGTTTGGCATGATATTCTCATAAAATCTTGGTAGACCCAGTTGAATGAAGCTAAGGACCTTTTAGCTGTCTGAAGGGGTTGCATTCTGACCATCATTTTAAAGGTTGCATTCTTTCACCACTGTAAGGAGCATTTTATCACTGACCATCAATGGATTGATTTTAGCAAGGTTCCCCCTGAGATCTGATAATTATTTCAAAAGTTCCTTTGGGGTAAAATGGTTGAGAAATCATGATTTAAGGAAATCACCCTCAACAAGTGTTAGGAGAGTAAAGTTGGCCATATGCGGTTAGATTTTTGTTCAAACTTTCGTAGTGAAAGGTCATCATAACATTCTTTCTTGTCATCACTGAGTAAACTTATTATGTTCAAAAGGCCTCAAATTTTCATCTATACCTGTTTCATTATGATTTTTCCCATATTCGCCACACCAAAACCACATTCACGGTTAGAAATTAGTTTGTTAGTGTAACATATTCCATCCTGTTTCTTCGTATTTTATCCACACTATGGTCTAGAACATTTTCTACTATCTACAGCCAGGTCTAGACATTCACTCTGATATTCCTGATCTGCATGCTTTTTCCAGAACAGTGCCTAAAAATATGTAAGCCAAGACTGACAGGAAACTACTACTTTTTCAGAAGGAACAGCAAAAGAAAGTTTTTCTCCAAATATACGTTCTCCTTATTTTTTTTTTTATGGTAACCTGGTGTTTAGCTTTAACCAGTTTTCGCCCACGCTATAGTGGAAAGACGCCTACAGTGGACGGGCTTCCAGTGTCATGAGGGTGTCCATAGATGTCCTCCTGTGATCACATTGCTCAAGCGCCCCCTGCAGCGGCGTGGTCGGCGTGCTCTGTGATCGTCGAGTCCTTCGGACTCAGCTGATCACAGAATGGGGGAAAGGGCCAATCACAGTGGCACTTTAACAAGTGATCAGCTGTCAGCCAATGACAGCTGATCACGGAAGTAAACAGAAGCCGGTCTGCTATTTTTCTCCACACGATCAGTGTGAGGAGAATAGAAGAAAGCCGGTAACCGACTTCTGTTACAGGGATATTGGTCCCCATCTGTGTCCGTCAGGGCTGCTAACTGTGCCAACCAATGCCACCTATCAGTGCCCACCGGTGCCACCTATCAGTGCCACCTATCAGTGCTGCCAATCAGTGCCTTATCATCAGTGTCCCCAATCAGTTCAGCCTGCCAGTGCTTATCAGTTCCCATCAGTGCCACCTATCAGTGCAGCCTCATCAGTGCCTCCTCATCAGTGCCCACCAATGCTGCCTCCTCAGTGCCCATCAGTGCAGCTTTATCAGTGCCACCTATCAGTGCCACCTATCAGTGCCCACCAGTGCTGCCTCATCAGTGCCTATCAGTGTCCATCAGTGCAGCCTATTAGTGCCCATCAGTGCAGCCTCATCAGCGCACATCAGTGAAGGAGAAAAATTACCAGTTTGCAAAATTTTATAACAAACTATGAAAAATGTTTTGGTTTTTCCTTCAAAATTTTCTGTCTTTTTTCGTTTCTTTAGCAAAAAATAAAAAACTCAGTGGTGATTAAATACCACCAAAATAAAGCTCTATTTGTGTGAAAAAAAAATTATAAAACATTAATTTGGGTAGTGTTGCATGCAATTTTCATTCAAAATACGACAGCGATGAAAGCTGAAAATTGGCCTGGGCAGGAAGGGGGTATAAGGCTGAATTAACACCTTATGCATTTTTAGTGCTTTTTGCATTTTGCATATTTGCACTGCAGAATGTGTTCCATAGGAAACCATGTTAAATGGACTGTAGCGCAAATCTGCAAAGAATGCATAGGTGTGAATCCAGCCTAAGTGCCCAGTAAGCAAGTGGTTAAACAATGCTTTATTATTTTGCATTATGTTTAGCAACAAACATTACACCTGTTTTTTTATTTTGTTTTTTTGGGTGTAAAACTAACAGACCTATAAATAAAAGACAAACGTAATGAAAAAAAACCATGTGAGCTAGCAATAGAGAGAATCCCAAGTCATGCTTACAGTTTTGGGGATCATCTATTCTGTGTAGTTTTATTAGGGTTTATGTATATAGTAAAGCATTGGTGCTCCCCCACTTCTCAGGGGGACAAGATACTCCAGAATCAGGCATATAGAGGCCTATCCATCTTCTTGGAACATTCCACCCACCCATGCTGGACCACATGCACCCACTGCTTTCTCCCTAGCTCCACTTTCCCTTTGCCTTTATAGGTGTGTCACTCTTTCAGTTTATTCAGTGATTAATCATCATTTAGACACTTCTGCTGGGGGGAAAACAGAGAAAGGGCTATTCCTGCAGGTGGTTTCTCTCTGTCTAGTCAAAGTGACAATAGCCTGCTGCTGTGACTTTGTTCCTTGTGGTTTTCCTGAAGGTTGCAGTATTTCTCCCTTCAAGGTTCTAATTAACTTCTCTCATAACCCACAGTAACTAATCCTTTAAACTGTGCAAAAAACTATTGTAAAATGTAATTTTGAAAGTTTTTTTTTTTAAATTAGGTTGGTAGAACTTTTATTCCTTCTTGAAACGTTTTAATAAAAATAGGTACATTGACCCTTCAGGTCCTTAGCACAGCAAATGCATCTCAGGCCTGGTACAGTAATATCCTGAAGCTGCAACTGTTATATCAATGTTTTTAATGGCTGTCTAGAGTAAGTTGATTATCTTTTGCATTGTGAAGCTTGCAGTAGACTAATCTCAGCCAATAACATATGCAAAGAATGCTCAGATGCTGGCCAAATTTCACCTACCCTAAGACCATACATGTGTAAGTGAATGCAAATAAAGGACACTGGTTCATTGTATAGGTATAGGTATGTGTTTGTTGAAAAAAGGGCCCTAACCTAGTTCAGTGGTTAGCAAAGGCTCTCTATGCATTGGGCTTTGGACCAAACCTCCCCCGTTTCTGTACATTGCACTCCTGATATTGCTGTACCTATTTGTCCCCAGGATGAAGATAGTAAAGGGGCTCTATGTTTATCATACAAGCAGCACAAATCTTACTGTTAATCCAGTCTGATGTGGAGTCCCTCTTCATTTTGGGTTCTAGGGGCAGGCTCAGTGACCTTACTAGCAACAAATGCAGGCTGACAGCAAAGGAACACACTCAGAGGTTCTAGTTTATCTGTCACTGATCTGTTTCAGGACCAATGCTAACAAAAGTGCACCCATTTAGCTCAAATGTTTAACCTTTAGTACATGTGTACTTGGGGCTTTTTCTAATTTTGTGAACACTTTTTATCGATACATTAATTATAAGGCCTCATACACAGGGACGTTTTTTGACGCCGGCGTTTTCTGGCGTTTTTTGCAGCTCTCCATGTTAGTCAATGGCCCCATAAAAACGTTGGCGTTTTTGAGCTGTAGATGACGTCGGCGTTAGTGAGCTGAAACTAGAACCCACAGCCATCGCGTTCTGAGGCTGTAACGTTTTGGCATTTTTTGACGCCGACGCCACAATATGCCAACAAACGCCACCTAATATTATACCGGCGTTTTTTGACGTCGGCGTTTTTAGGTTGAAAAATAGCAGAGGGATGATTTTTTTTAAAAACCGCCTATTGACGCCGACGCTCACTAACGCTCAAAAACGCTGATGCATAACGCCGAAAAACGCCGACTTTTTTTCCTTGACGTCGGGCCCGACGTTTTGTTTATTTTTTTAGAAACGTCCGTGTGTATGAGGCCTAAGGGTTAATGTCTTAAAAGCCAAGTTCACCTTTTTGACCATTTTGACACCTTTTCACCATTCTGACAAGTTTCACGTTACACTCATGCTTAGGAGTCCTCTCCAACCGGACCTTCTACAGCAGTAAAACCTGTGTATGCTGGGAAATTATTATTATACAGGATTTATATAGCGCCAAAAGTTTACGCAGCGCTTTACAACTTGAGGGTAGACAATTTATAGTAGATCCTTGCTGAATCACCTCATTGCCTGCTATTTTGTAACAATGCCAGCCATTTTAGAGATCTCCATGTTAAGGCAATACATATATTGTAGGGAACAATTCTAAACAAGTGTAAAAGTTAGTAAACATGTCTATGAGGGGAATTTGGCTAAGTCATCATCTAAAGACTCAATGCACATCGCCAAGAACATCTACAAACAACAAGAGTCATCATATGAACCAAGGCCCTACCACCTATCAGCCATATCTTGGGAGGACACATCTGATAGATATGGACATTATTGTAATGTTGTCTTATGATTGGATAAATATTAAGTAGTTAATTATAATAACCAATCATTTTAACATTTGATCCTAATCTTGATTTACAGAGTGTATAAAACGTATTCAATCTAAAGCCTGGTACACTGAGTTTTTAAGAAAAAAACAACTGTCGGCTCCGATCGGAGCCGCTGTACTAGCTATGCAAAGTTAGTGCAGTGATCTCCCCTGCTGAGCTGTTGTGTTCTGACAGGGGGGCGGCCCTTCCGCCAGAACAATCCGATCAGCGCTCCCTGCCACTGGCTGGCTTCTGTCGGACAGACCAACATACACACAGGCCGAATGTCAACCTTTTTTTTTTTCAACCAGCCGATGTCTCCTGACATTTGGTCCATGTATACCAGGCTTTAGGGAGCTTCGGCAGTCCTTTGGCTTCTATAAATGTAATTTGAACCTACTGAGACATTTCTGTATTGGTTCTTCGTTGATTCCATTAAATCTGACAGGAGTTCTGATCCTTCCCCACTCTATACAAAACTAAAACAATGTTTTGGGTATAGACTACAAACCGTTGTTTTAACTCATGCACATATTTTAAAACTGGTGCAAAGAGCAGCAACTGTTGAGCAACCAGAAGTCATTGCTGTCTAATATGCACCAACTACATTCAATAAAAATATATATTGAAATGCAAATATCCACACACTTGTATGAATACAATTCAAAACTGCAGCAAAAAACAAGAAAGAATATTAGCTTAGGTCAATTACTTTTGAAGGACTAGTAAATGCAAATGTGGACATTTCTTCTCGGAAACAGTTTATTGAGTAAACTAGCCAGTCTAGTCTGAGGTGGCTAAAGCCTGATCACATGATCTCACAGGGGACTTTTTTGCTACAGTACAGGCTTGTCAGCAAGAAGTTAGAAGAGACAAAGGTGTGTGGGAGGACATTGGTCCCTCCAGAGGTCCTGCTGATTACAAGGCTGATGGCTTTCCTCAGCACACTGCTCCTCCCACGGGACAGCTGTCACTCTACACTAACACTAGGTTGGTGATACAGTGATTTGCAATTCACCATTTCAGCAGTCAATAAATGACATGCTGAATACATTCAGGTAGACTTGTAGCATCTGTATTCTGCCAAAGAGATTGGCAAGTGTGACAGCTCAGCGACTTGTTTAGTCATCATAACCATGAGTGACACTGTTATAAAAGACTTCCTCTAGTGCTCCTCTACTTATTGCACTTTAAGACCATATAGACTGATACATATTCGGTATCAGATTTGTTTTAATCACGAGAATTGTTGAGGAAACATTTTAACAGCACAAATTATTAATCTATTTTAAAGCTGTATATGTGCATGGCACATTTTGTGACTATTTGCTCAAATGTGTTTTTTAAAGAACACCCCACAGCTAAGCTCACATTTGGCTGGGGGTAAATGTATGCACTATGGGAACATTGTGAATTTTGCCCAGGCTGAAATGTTGGTACTGTATGCTTTTTAATAAAAAAATACTGTATCATTTTGACAATTTATTGCTTTGGATAAGATTAACATGGAATCAGCAACAAGTTGCCATGATCAAAAATTGACTAACAATACAGAAAGTTAATATCATTGCAGAACATAGGAGCAGGAGACCAAGGCAGGCAGACACTGATTACTGGGATTGGGCATCTGTCCATATTCTGTCACATTTGGACTCTGGTGGTAAAATATTTTCCCAAGTTCTTAACTCTTTACACCTGCTGCACCCACTTCAAGGTTTCACGCTCTTCTGGTGGGTTTAATTTTTTAAAATTTTTTGATACAAATTTAACAAAAGGAATAGGAACAGTTCTGGTAGGCAAGATCCCCCCAAAATTATCAAGTATACATGAGTTAGTAGTAGGGAGCTCATGGCACTGGCATCCCCAATAGATATAAGGTCAGTTTGCCACTCACTGGGCTCAATTCACAAAGTGGTATTTACCACTTTAAGAACTGAGGTAAAATACCTGTAAGTGTTTTGCAAACATTTTTTTGCAATTCACTAAAAAAACGCTACTAAAATACCGCAGGAGCTATTTTGTGAAAAAATGCTGTGATTTAGTTGTAAAAGCTAGCAGTATTTTTTAATGCCGGTCGTCGCCGGTGTCCTTAACAACCAGCAAATATCATGGCTGTTAACCTTGACTCATCTGCTGTCAGCGGGGTTCCCTGCTGACAGCAGAATAGGAACAAAAGAATTGCCGACATTTAAAAATGAAAAAAAAACAAACATTGTGGGGATCCCCCCACAATCCATACCAAGCCCTGGCAGCCTGGCAGACCAGGAAAGGGGGGAGACGGGGGGGGGTGCTAATCTAAACCATACCGGGCCACGTGTCCTCAATGTGGGAACTTGGGGGAGGGGTGCATGTTGATGGAGACAAGGGCTTCTTCCCCACAACCACAACCCTGAGCTGTGGTTGTTGGGGTCTGCGGGCGGTGGGCTTATTGGACTTTGGAAGTTCCCTTTAACAAGGGGGCCTTCAGATCCCAGCTCCCCCTTATGTGAATGAGTAGGGGTACCCCTACTCATCCCCTCCCCCCAAAAAAGTGCAAAGTAAAACAAAACCCATAGCCATTTTTTACAAGTCCTTTATTCAACTCCACCCCAAAATAAATCCTCCGGAGTAGATCCAATGTCAATCATGATGAATACCAGCCACAAACCACCCCCCCCCCCAAATAAAAAAAAAAACACCAACGCTTAGCTCCCACTGAATGACAGCTCTGCCGCCTCCAGGGGCTAAATAACCCAATTATATCATCACCCCAGAGTCAATTTATGCTGTATTTACTGTACTAATACGGTAAATACGTTATAAATTGACAGTGAATTGACATTTTGAATATCGCACAAGACAATTGGAAAAAACGTATCACGTGATCCAATTATCTCATGTGATATTCTTCAGTGAATTGAGCCCACTGTATCAAATTTCACATATAATGGAAACATCATTGATGCTTTAATTACACTGCCTTTATATGGTTTGCATCAAAATTCTCCTTATTGAAATTTACAGGAATTAGCTATCATGGGTTGAGGTACATTGTGCTAACAATCTATTCATTTTAAATGAGTTGTCAATATACAAAATATACACATACATGCACAATTTTTCAAAACACCGCACACTGCAACTCACAAAGAATTTGTGTCTTGTGGTGCACTACAGTGCAGGTGCATTGCAGCGCACTGCAGATGTGCAATGAAGTGCAATTTACAATGCATAGTAACCTACTTCTATACTTGTAAAACATTTTTTGGTGTAAATGAGTTCTTACAAGGCAATTATCCCATACCATTACTTAATGACCAACATTCTACTAAAATAGACACAATAAACACTGAGCGATTGCCACAAGTGTATCATCCTCCTGAGATCCTTTGGTAGTTACTGTAATCAGAGTGCAGTTTAGGAGTACAGGTAATCTGTTAAACATATGCTGTCAGTTACCACCTGTGGTCTGCACTTATCCATGTCTTTAAACAAGCCTCTTGTAGCCCCAGGTCGTCCAGCCTCAAGAGCTCTGTAGGTGGCAGCAATTACAAATGTTGCCCATATGGGCATTGATGCAATAGGCAGGTAATGCAGGAGTGCCTGAATATAATAAAAATCAGTCTACTGCACTTCCCATTCTCATGGAACATCCTAATGACAGATTAAGGATTGCTTTCCTTGAAAGACACCTTTCTGCTCTGCTGCAGTGTATTACCACATGCATATTTGTTTTGAATGGGCTGCCAACACAGGGCAAAGGAAGAAATATCAGACCTGCAATTTTTTTCAATGCATCACAACATATGGTATGTGTGCTGTGGTGCAATGCAGCACGGGTGCATGGGGGTGCTAATCTAAATAATCAGCACTGCAATGTACTACACAGCTATTAAGCTATCTTTAGCCATACAATAGAGGAATATTCCATTTACTGATGTGGATTATGTGGAATTACTAGTAATTTGTGTACTAAGCCTAGGTTTACATCATTTTCAGGCACGTTTTGCAGTGCGTTTTTAAACCCTTGTTTTGTTATGCGTTTTTGCATGCAGTTTTCATGTGTTTTGCATTTTACGTTTTTTTTTCTCTTTAAACACACTGTAAACAGCTGGTTGCTAAACAGGGGGCCGGGAAACCATCCGCCGCAACCGATGAGTCATCAGCTGTCAGTGGGCTTCCTCGCTGACAGCTGAATGTTAAAAAGAAAAAATTGCCGGCAAAAAAAAAAAAAAATCATGAAAAAACGTTGTGGGGTCCCCCCTAGGTCTATACCATGCCCTTCGGGTCTAGTATGGATTCGGAGGTGACCCCCACGGCAAATGTTTTTAAAAAATGGCGTGGGGTTCCCCCCAAAATCCATACCAAACCCTTATCCGAACATGCAGCCAGGCAGGTCAGGAAAGGGAGGGGACGAGCGAGGGCCCCCCCTTCCTGAACCATACCAGGCCACATATTTTCTACATGGGGGGTGGGTGCTTTGGAGGGGCTCTGCCCCCCCAAAGCACCTTGCCCCCATGTTGATGGGGACAAGGGCCTCTTCCCGACAATCCTGGCCGGTGGTTATCAGGGTACTGTGGGCAGGGAGCTTATCAGAATCTGGAAGCCCCCTTTTAAAAAGGGGGCCCCCAGATCCTGCCCGACCATGCGAATGGGCATCGCTTACATTGTACCCCTACCCATTCACCCCAAAATCCAGTGAAATGTAAAAAAAGAAAAAACAACTGGTTTAAGTCCTTTATTAAAAAATGAGCTCTGAGCTGTCTTCTCCCGCCGCCGTCTTCTCCCACCGTTGCCTCTCCCGGTGCTGTCTTCTCCCCGAGCCGTCTTTTCCTGCCGTCGCCTCTCCCGCTGCCATCTTTTCCCACTGCGGTCTTCTTGTACGATCTTCTCTCGCTGCTGTCTTCTTCCTTGCCGCCGGTCACGAATGGGCATCGCTTACATTGTACCCCTACCCATTCACCCCAAAATCCAGTGAAATGTAAAAAAAAGAAAAAACAACTGGTTTAAGTCCTTTATTAAAAAATTTGCTCTGAGCTGTCTTCTCCCGCCGCCGTCTTCTCCCACGGTTGCCTCTCCCGGTGCTGTCTTCTCCCCGAGCCGTCTTCTTCTGCCGTCGCCTCTCCCGCTGCCATCTTTTCTCGCTGCGGTCTTCTTGTACGATCTTCTCTCGCTGCTGTCTTCTTCCTTGCCGCCGGTCACCCGCTAAAAAAAAAAAAAGCCGCTCTTGTTGTGTGGCTGTGTTTCTCTGTTGTGTTGCTGCCCATTGCCTGGCAACTCTTATATAGCCATGGGACATGGCCATCTGATGACATCACCCGGAGAGCCCATTCCTTGTGACGCCACAGTGGGAGAAGAGGGCAGAGGTAGAGACGACGTTGGGAGAAGACGGTTTGCAGAGAAGGTAGCACCGGGAGAGATGGAGGGAGAAGATGGCATCAGGGGAGATGGCGGCGGGAGAAGACGGCACCAGGAGAGACGGTGGCAAGAGAAGACGGCTCAGGGAGAAGACCGCACCGGGAAAGACGGAGAGAGAAGGAAAGACGGTGGCGGGAGTAGACGGCACCGGGAGAGGCAGTGGTGGGAGAAGACGGCACCGGGAGAGACAGCGGCAAGAGAGACAGCGGCGGGAAAAGACGGCTCGGGGAGGAGACAGCTCAGAGCTATTTTTTTTATAAAGGACTTGTCAAAAACTGTCTCTTGCCTTTTTTACACGTAGCACCCTCTACATAAGTAGGTGCTATAGTGGTAGGATTTTTGTAGCACAAGTAAATTTAAGCAGGTCTAGCTGGAATCTAGGCCTGTTTGTTTTGATTGTGTGGGCTGGGAGTGGCCTAGAGTAGCAGCTAGTGACTCACAGGCAGCATCACTAAGACTTCCCCTTTCTTTCCAGAGGCTTCTGGAGTGTTCTAGAAGGAGAAAGGAGGGGCGAAGAGGTTGAGTTTGCCTGGGGTGTTTGGGGAGCCCTGACCAATCCCGAATCTGGATTGGCAGGGGGCAGGCCTCCTTAAATGCCTAGGGTCAGCCCAGCTGGGGGGGGGGGGAGTTATTCGGGTGGAAGGAATGGAGATGGAGTACTGAGGGCGTCGGGGCCCTTGAGGGAGCTCCCCAGTCTGGGGGGGGGTGACCTCAGGCCAGGGGCTTGGGCGCATCCAGGAGGAGTGAAGAGATCCTGGAACAGAGGCACAGGAGAGTGAGCAATGAAGGACAGCGGGAGACAGTACTGCCAGGAAAGTCTCCAGGAGAGGTACAACTGTTCACAGCCAGGAGGGCTGGTGAGGACTGGGGAGGAAAGCCTGGGAGGACTGGGAGTTTGCAGTCAGGAGAGGGTTCAGAACCAGAGAAGTGAAGCCCACAAAAGGCATTTTCTTTAGGCCTGGTGGAGTTAGTGCCAGGCCTATCAACCATTAATGCTAGCTGGTTCAGGAGAGGAACTAAGAGTTGTGCTGGAGGAGTAACAATCTGCGGTAAGTAGTGTGTAGAGTGTACACAGAGATCCCGTTCTAAATCATTGCAAAGATCCTTCTGGGCATCTCATAACCCTCTATTCCCATCCATGTTAGCCTCATCAGACCACAGGATATGGTTCCAGTAATCCATGTCCTTAGTCTGCTTGTCTTCAGCAAACTGTTTGCGGGCTTTCTTGTGCATCATCTTTAGAAGAGGCTTCCTTCTGGGATGACAGCCATGCAGACCAATTTGATGCAATGTGCGGCATATGGTCTGAGCACCAACCCCCCCACCCTTTCAACCTTTGCAGCAATGCTGGCAGCACTCATACGTCTATTTCCCAAAGACAACCTCTAGATATGACGCTGAGCATGTGCACTCAACTTCTTTAATCGACCATGGCGAGACCTGTTCTGATTGGAACTTGTCCTGTTATACCACTGTATGGTCTTGGCCACTGTGCTGCAGCTCGGTTTCTGGGTCCTGGAAATCTTCTTGAAGCCTAGGCCATCTTAATGTAGAGTAACAATTCTTTTTTTCAGATCCGCAGAGAGTTCTTTGCCATGAGGTGCCATGTTGAACCTTCAGTGACCAGTATGAGAGAGTGAGAGCGATAACACCAAATTTAACACACCTGCTCCCCATTCACACCTGAGACTTTGTAACACTAACGAGTCACATGACACTGGGGAGGGAAAATGGCTAATTGGGCCCAATTTGGACATTTTCACTTAGGGGTGTACTCAATTTTGTTGCCAGCGGTTTAGACATTAATGGCTGTATGTTGAGTTATTTTGAGGAGACAGCGAATTTACACTGTTATACAAGCTGTACACTCACTACTTTACATTGTTGCAAAGTGTCATTTCTTCAGTGTTGTCACATGAAAGCAATAAAATATTTACAAAAATGTGAGGGCTGTACTCACTTTTGAGAGATACTGTATATAATCATCTGTGTAAAGGAGGCCTAATGCAGGCACCACCTTGAAGGACCGGTAAAATGTTTTTGTTTTTTATTAACCTAGTTATCCTTTAAGATTACTGCTACTATTGTAATTCAAGTTGTGCCAGTCCAGTCTGCATTCATAAAAGCATAACATATGTAGCCTATTGGTAATTACATGTACTGTACATCTTTCTGCATCACTGCAGACCAATATGTTGCCTGGTAAAAAATATGAAAACACAATTCACGACTTAAGCTGTTTCTTTTTAGTAAATTACGTCATTAAAGGTTCGGCATGTTTTTAAAATTTGTTTGTTTAGAGCTTTATTATGCAAAGCCAATAAAACTCTCAGCCATCAAGTTCATCAAACACACGTCATCCTCACAGTATAATCAGGAGGCAACGTTTTTCATCTGCTGCTCTACAAGTTGCAGGAAATGTTTATTTTCACTGTACCATAAAGTGCAATGACCTTTCATTACTTTCATAGATGAACTCAACAGCCTTCAGGTTCCCCTAAGATATATACCTGTATACAAAAAATGGAGGAGGATGGAAAGAGTGGGTTCTGAAAGAAATAGTCATCCTTTGTAAGTTAGTTTCAGGACCAGTAATCTGCTTCTAAGCAGTCACAGTGCCTGATCTGTAATCCATCTGTTCTTTATCTAGCTAGCTCTTACTTCTATGAACAACTTTCACATTGACCTTCATTTCTTAGAACATACAGGCATATCTCAGCCCGCAGTCTTTCTCTGCGTCACTACCTGACTGGCATATGCCTGAACTCTATCTGCACATCCAAGAACAAAAAGAAGAAGCTACAGGACAACTCTGTGAATGTCTTTGAGTGGCCCAGCCAGAGCCCAGATTTGAACATCTCTGGAGAGGTCTGAAAATGGCTGTGCACCGAAGCTCCCCATCCAACCCGATGGAGCTTGCGAGGTCCTGCAAAGAAGAATGGGAGAAACTGCACAAAAATTGGTGTGCCAAGTTTGAAGCATCATACTCAAAAAGACATGAGGCTGTAATTGGTGCCAAAGGAGCTTCAACAAAGTATTTGCCAAGGCTGTGAATACTTATGTACATCTGTTATATTTTTAATAAATTTGCAAAGATTTCAAACAAACTTCTTTCACGCTGTCATTATGGGGTATTGTTTGTAGAATTTTGAGGAAAATAAAAAATTGAATACATTTTTGAATAAGGTTGTAACATAACAAAATGTGGAAAAAGTGAAGCGCTGTGAATACTTTCTGGATGCGCTGTATAGTGGTCCATTCACAATTTTTTTCCTGATAAACTGCAGCCACTGATGTTTGTAACACCTGTGCCCCTTGCATAGCTCTAACAGCATCAAGCCTGTGAAGATGTAATTAATTCTTCTTGTCTGGCTCTGTACTTTAGTACCTACCTGTTGTGGAACAGATAAGTTTACTTCTTTTGCATGGATACAGCCCAGTTAGGAATGGTCCTACTACTTGTACTGGGCCTTGCATGTTCTACTGCAGCCTGCTACCCTACTTTCACCCCTCAGCCTCTGCAGTAGACCCTATTAATGGCAACATTGCACCCACTAGAGAAGCAAATGCACATAATAGCCTATTGTCAGTGGGTGCTACTGTGCATAATGCTGCTCTTGCTGCTCAGTCTGCTTTAAAAATGGGTGCATGATTGTGACTTCAAGTGAAGGAGGTTTAGGAGACCCAGCCAATTATGGAGCAAGTGGCTTCAAATATGTACACCCAATTTCACAGTAATATGTATTGTCAGAACTCAAACCAAGGTGGAATAAGGCAGCACTGCACTGGCTGGGCAGTGTATCTGGGATTGGCAGCATCTAGATAAGCCCTAGCATGGGATTCTTGAAAATAAAAGTAGGAATAGTCTTCAAAAATGTTTACGTTTTTCTGATTTACCCTTTTATACCTGAACTGTATATTTATAGGCAGACTGAACTGTATAAGCAAAATTAGAAACCCTTCCACGGTCAGCCTGGTTCCTAAGAGTAACACAGAAAGAGGCGCCTCTAAGCTCAGCATTAAAAGGACTTTAATAGCGCAAGGGTTGAAAAGACTTACAAAACGTCAGATATAAGAAGGCTCATCATAGTACTGTGTGTGGGGGGGGGATAATAGTCTGGCATCAGAGTGGTCCCAGTGGTGGAGGTCCCAGAAGTAATCCTATCTGCAGCCTGGCCAGCAGAGGGAAGCATGAAGAAGGAACCAATCAGCTGATCCGAAACACGTCCTGTCTCCATTGCATCATTTCCGATTTGCAGTCCAAGCTGGTTGCTGCTCTTCACCCGCTGACGTCACTTCCGGGACCTGTGTTCCACGCTGATCCCTGCAAGCACGGCTGATTCCTCTGGTGCCTCTACAGCTGAGGCTTGCCTCTGCTGGTCAGGCTGGGACTCCTCACTGTAGATAGGATTACTTCTGGGACTTCCACCACTGGGGCCACTCTGATGCCATACTATTATCACCCCACACAGTACCAAGATGAGCCTTCTTACATCTGACATTTTGTAAGTCTTTTTAACCCTTGCGCTATTAAAGTCCTTTTAATGCTGCACTTAGAGGCGCCTCTTTCTGTTTTGTTTGCGTTTACCAGAGATTGCTTCCCTCATCAAGCGCTGCCCTAGTGTATGAGGACATCCCGCCACCTGAACTGCATCCATCCCTATTGCAGACCCCTTTCTGCTCACTATAGTTATTCAGTGTGCCCTACACACACACTTTTTTTCTGGTTCCTAAAAATCACCAACCATCTATGGTGTATATGGTATAGTGACAACATTTCATTTTAAGCCACAAATGTAAGGTTGAGAGGTTTTAAAAAACAATATTTCGCCACTACTACATACAGAATTGTGTCAGAGCTTCCTGCTATTAGAAAATACAAAATTCTGGGATTTTATTTACAACTGTGCAATATTCTGCTGAAAGGACTCTACTCATAACTATCAGACCATGCCTCTAGTGGCAGAGCAAGTGGTATTACATTATAGGCTTGTAAATTACTTTGTAGATGACCAGGGTTGGATGGATTATTCATCTAATGACTAGCACAGCCTTTCTCAACCTTTTCAACACCGAGGAACCCTTGAAATAATTCTCCGGTCTCGGGGAAGCCCTGCTAAAAATTAAAAATCTACAACTCATGATACATTAGTGTGATGGTCAATGGGAAGAATGCTCCTTACACTTGTGATCATTGGGAAGAATTACCCCTTTACAGATAGCTAAAAAGATCAACTGTATAATTGGGAATTTATCTGAGAGGTAGAAATTGACCATTGCTCAAGGAACCCCTAGAAACCTCTGGAGGAACCCTAGGGTTCCACGAAACCTTGGTTGAGAAACCCTGGACTAGCACATCTAAAAGATGAGAAACAATGCCGATTTATGGATGAGCTTCTTGCAAAGATAAGTCAAAGAGCAGATGGGGTTAATGCCTAGTACACAAGATGAAAAAAATCGGACCAAAAATATTGCTTTCAAAGCCATCATACGATTGCTTCAAAAGCAGTATTTTATTACTGTATAGACAAAATCAATCAGCGCAAATATCACTCAAAAAAAATATACAATCTCTATTTAGTGGCTGCTAGCACAAACAAAGTGTTCACCTCACCAAACAAATAAACTCAATAAATCATGTGCAGCGTTACCTCCCTACAACAATTAAGTGCTAGTGCTCAAATATGGAATTGATTAATCAATTCATGAAAAAAATGTGCAATATATCAAAAAAATACTTATAGTGTGATGAGAACCTTAAGGACTGGAGATCTAGCCTTATCTATACATTTTGGAGGAGTACATCTGAGAGCTACTCCAGCTGGTCGCTATATCCCAAGATGGGGATGAGTGCGCAATGAATATATGAATAAGGTGAGCAGCCAATTTGATTGGTGGAGGATCCCATATTGAGCACTTCCTTTCTCTGTGCACCCATCGGGAACTTACTTAGCCGTCCCTTCTGGATCGATCTTATATCTGACAACACGTCCCATACAAGGACTTTTGTTGCTGCTAATTATTCTCTGTATTATCTTCCACTGAAGATTTACTTTGCTGTGATTTATGGACATTTTTCTTGGATTGCACAAGCACTTTATTATGATAATTGAGAAGATATACTATTATTATTTTTTATGATTGATGTCACTATAAGTATTTTTTTTGATATATTACACAATTTTTTCATGAATTGATTAATCAATTCCATATTTGAGCACTAGCACTTTATTGTGGTAGGGAGTTAGTGCTGCACATGATTTATTGAGTATTTTTTTACCACTAGAAACATCTGATCGATATACACAGCTTTCAAGAGCCAAACGTGACAGTTCATGCAACCTTATCTGAAGGAACAAATACGATAATGTATCTAGTATGATACCGGAGCAAAGAATTTTTGTTTAATTAGTACAGCATTGGCCTGAAAAATATCGAGTGACAAAGACCGCGCATGCTCAGAAACAAAAGAATACATTACAATACAATATATTACATCACTTCCAAAGTTATATTCTGTCATACAGGAGTTTACATAACTTTAGTAACCTCTTCATTTTCGACATGACACTAGCATGCAAAAAAATAAAAAAAATGGACGATTATTCATCCGATATTCTGATCATGTGTACGAAGCTTTAGGATGCTAATCTTGCCTTGCACCCTTAAGCTATACACGTTGCAAGGTATTACGTTTATATTTTTGTACCTTAAGCTATTCATAAATATTTGACCAAGCTTTAGACCCCTTTCACACTGAAGGCAGTTTTCAGGCGTTTTAGCGATAAAAATAGCGCCTGTAAAGCGCCTGTAAACTACCTCCTAATGTACCCCAGTGGGAAAGTGGTGTGCTTGCAGGAGAGGAAAAAATCTCCTGCAAGCAGCATTTTTGGGGCGGTGCAGGAGGGATGTATACACCGCTCCTCCACCGCCCCTGCCCAATGAAATGAATGGGCAGTGCTTCCGAAGCGCCTGTACACGGCTTCGGGAGTGCCGCACTCTGGAACTTTTAACCCCTTCTTAGGGGTTAAAAGTGCCACGCTGCCGCCCGAATAGCAGCGCCAAAGCGCCACTATAACAGCAGTAAAGTGCTGCTAAAATAGCAGCGTTTTACCGCTGACGCTCAGGCAGCTCACTGTGAAAGGACTCTTAGAATTTTGAAGTAGGTGTAACCACAAACTGAATGACATCTACAGTGCATCTGGTAAGTATTCACAGCACTTCACTTTTTCCACATTTTGTTATGTTACAGCCTTATTTCAAAATTGATTCAATTCATTATTTTCCTCAAAATTCTACAAACAATACCCCAATGACAATGTGAAAGAAGTATCTTTGCAAATTTATTAAAAATAAAAAAAAACACATGTACATAAGTATTCACAGCCTTTGCTCAATACTTTGTTGAAGCACCTTTGGCACCAATTAAAGCCTGAAGTCTTTTTGAGTATGATGCTTCAACATAACAAAATGTGGAAAAAGTGAAGCGATGTCAATACTTTCCAGATGCACTGTAGTTTGCTAAAAAACACCACATATTATGAACTGATTTTAAACAAAATTCACCTTTTTATCTATTGCTGCACATCAATGCTGCTGATCTCCAGCAGCCACTTATTCTTGATATGAACTGCAGCAATGGCTGCATGGCATTTCTCATAGCGGGTTTCCTTGTGTTGATAACAGTGGACTATGTCTGTGTAGAACATTCACACGTAGTCTGAAGTAACAGTAATCAGAAGCCTGTGTTACCGGTGGGGATGTGGGAGTACAACATGGAGACAGGTGTTGTCATAATATAATATAATATATTTTAATGCAAATTGCAGATTTAAAAAATTATAAATTAATTTTGAAATTACATCAACATGCTATAGCCTATAGATTTTAGCGACTAGATAACCAATTCCGGACCGCCCACTTCATATATACTGTGGCAAGGCGGCCCGGCTGCGCAATACCACGTATAGGTATGTGGTTTTGTGCACGTGGTTTAGGGGGTGCACACACGCACCGCCGGAGAGCTGCTCCCGCTGTGATTTGACACAATGGGAGCCAATCAGTGGGTCTGGCAGCCGTGATGGCCGCCTTGACCCACCGATCATTCTGTACAGAGACAGATCAGCCATCTGCCTGTGTAAACAAGGTGGGCAGCTGATCTGTCAGGGGGAAAAAGTGAAATATCGGATCTCTCTTTTCCTCTTTTTTTAACACCCCCCCCCACCCCCACAGTTAGAAAAAGCACCTCCCTAGGACACATTTAACCCTTTGATCGCCCCTGGTGTTAATCCCTTCCCTTCCAGTGTAATTTATACAATAATCAGTGGATTTTTTTCAGCACTGATCACTGTATTGGTGTCATTGCTCCCCACAATGTTGCAGTCCTGTTTAAATTTGCTGATTGCCGCCATTACTTGTAAAAAAATAAAATAAGCAAGAAGTCCCCAAATCTATCCCCTATTTTGTAGACTCTAACTTTTGTGCAAACCAATCAATATACGCTTATTGGGATTTTTTTTTACCAAAAATATGTTGCAGAATACAAATTGGCCTAAACTAATGAAGAAATTAGATTTTTAAATTCTTTGTATTAGGAATGTTTTATAGCAGAAAGTAAAAAAATTTGTTTTTCATTCAAAATTGTCAGTCTTTTTTTTTTGTTTATAGCGCAAAAAATAAAAACCACAGAGGTGATCAAATACCACCAAAGGAAAGCTCTATTTGTGGGAAAAAAAGGACATCACTTTTATTTGGGTACAACGTTGCATGATTGCGCAATTGTCAGTTAACCTCCCTGGCGGTATGATTATTTCAGATTTTTGGTGCTGAAAGCGGTACGATTATTTTGCATGAAAATTTGGCATTTTATATTGTAGGCCTGTAATTCTTAGGAATAACTCACTTAAATCTGTCCAAACAAGAGTCTAGTAGACATCCCGGTTATGAAAAAGTTTGAAAAATGAAATCATAAATTATAATATAATAAATAACTAAAAATAATTATCAAAAATAATAATATAATAGTAATAAAATTTATTCAATAATGTAATCAAACCAAAAACGCAGAAATTTGCTCATTTGCAGAATTGTCGCTGTCGTCACTTTCAGTTTCTGATGATAAATTTCCCCAAAAATCAGTATCACTCAATTCTGCAAATGATTCTTATTTACTATCGGTGTTTTCTAGCTGATCAAAAACCACTTTTGACGCAAAGGGACACTTTTTGGTTGCTATGGACATTCTCAGGTTTCCAGGTAGAAAGAATGACATTTATTATATAAAAGTGCATGCAGGGCTCTGGGCAAACCACTAGGGATAAAGGGGATGTGTAATGTTTTCATACAGTAATGTAATCTATAAGATTACAGTGTACTGTATGTGCTGTGTGTGTTTAACTTTTTGAATTTCCTGCCGGCCTCCGTCGCTCGCAGGGAACGGAGCCCGGCACACAGGAGTCATCTGGCGGCGGAGAGACACGCTGACACCGCGGGAGGACATCGATGGATCCAGGGGACAAGGTGAGTAACATTGCCTGGATCCAGCGATGCAATCCTGAGTGTGGCTCGGGGTTACCGCTCTTGGTACTGAAATTCCACCCCGAGCCACACTCGGGAATACCGCCAGGGAGGTTAAAGCAACATAGGGCCATATCGAAAAAAATGGCCTGGTCAGGAAATGGGTAAAACCTTCCGGGGCTGAAGTGGTTAAGACCCTTCAGGTCTATGTGGATCTCCAAAGCAGAAAAACTACAGGTCCTCCAAAGGGCAATCCTTGGAGCTCAAGAATTGCATAGTCACTCACTTTTTTCTATGTGGAAGAAAAAAAAGGAGAACAATCCACAGTGGCTTTCATTTTTTCTGTTGCACTGATCAGGAACAATCATGTGATGGGGAAATTGAATATTGTTACACAATATCTAAGAAAGCAAGCCTCCAAAGTCTAGTTACCTGAGATGACTTCACTCTATAGAAGTGTCATTGAAAACTGACTATATGGACAAAGCCAGCCCGCTAATCTCCTTTGCTATCTTCCTTTTAAGGTCATTTTGCTGCAATGGGGTTGGGTTGACCATTTCTTTACGTTTGAGTCCTATATATACTATAGCAAAAACTTGACCACCATCATGCATGCATCTAACTCTGGTCATCTGCGCCATGCCATATAATGGAGGGACCCATGGTGGAAACAGCATCTTTAGTTAAGATTCTTGTTATATTTCCTAATATTATTACATTTGTTATCTATATCTATCATTACTTAACCGCTGGTCGGCAATTGACGGCGACAAAGTGGCTCTTTCCCGCAAAACGCCGTCATACGACGGCGGCTGCGGGATCGAGCTTAGTGAGCGTACGCGCGCCCACTGTGTTCGGGGAGGGCCAGGGAGCGGGTGCGGTGGCTTCGATTGCCGCCGGCCACCGCGATGCCCCCCCCCCCCGGATTGAAGGAACGGAGGTCCGTGCATGTAAACACGGACCTCCGTTCTGTGAAGGGGGAAGGGCTGTGATCACAGCCTTCCTGTATACGGAGGCTGTGACGACTTCCCTTCCCCAGCTAGGGCAGTCCCCCCACAGTTAGAACACACCCAGGGAACATACTTAAGCCTTAGCGCGCCCCCTGCAGGTTAACCCCTTCACTGCCAATGGCATTTACACAGTAATCAGTGCATTTTTATAGCACTGATCGCTGTATAAATGCCAATGGTCCCAAAAAAGTGTCAAAATGTTCCGACATGTACGCTGAAATATCACAGTACCGCTAAAAATCGCAGATCGCCGCCATTACTAGTAAAAAATAAAAAAAATTAAAAACCCCAAAAATGAATTCTCATCATCCGTAAACACGACCACTTTTGCGCAAACCAATCAATAAACGCAGATTGCGATTTTTTTTATCACAAATATGAGGAAGAATATAAATCGGCCAAAACCGGTGAAAAAAAATGTTTTTTTGGATTTGTATTTTAGCAAAAAGTAAGAAATTTGGGTTTTTTTGCAAAATTGTCGCTCTTCTTTTGTTTATAGCGGCTATCAGAAATGACGCAGCGGTGATCAAATACCACCAAAAGAAAGCTCTATTTGTGGGAAAAAAAAGGACGCAAATTTTGTTTGGGTACAATGTCGCACGACCGTGCAATTGTCAGTTAAAGCGACGCAGCGCCGAATCGCAAAAAGGGCTCCGGTCCTAAAGCTGGAAATCCTTCCGGGGCTGAAGTGGTTAAACATTATGCTTATAAGTATTTGTGTGATCTCTCTTATATATATATATATATATATATATATATCGAATTCAACACTGGAAATATAAATGATCACATATCTATGAAAAACATCATGCAAGAGAAATAGCATTTTCTCAAAGAGGTCAGAAATGGAAGCCTCCTCATTTATTGGAGTACAGGTTTCTGGTGTTAGATGGTGCTCTGTCAGATCTCCTCTACTACACTTCAACACTGATTTATATATATATATATATATATATATATATATATATATACATATAAATAAGAGTGGCTAAAGACTGTCTTATGGTGCTGTCTATTTTAGGTTTGCCATAATTGGTTTAGTTTCTGCTGTTCTAACAAGAGTTTGCAGGTGTCTGACAAGTCATAAAATCTTTCTACAAGTAAGCCGCATCTTGCGATCAATTATGGAACAGAGAAAAGCATCAACATATTGCACATTCTAAAGCAGGTTGTTAAAGGACGGGTAGATGTTAATCTGGGCATATACTAGTAGAATGTTATTTGAATTTTTCATTTTAAAAACATTTGTTCAATCTTCTCATCGTTAATGAGGTAAAATCATCAATTGTTTTGGACCGCAGTGATGACACAATTCAAAGGAGCAGGATGGATTTTTTTTTTTCAAATGAATTACTAACAGTGAATGTGGTTTTCATTTGGGAAAGTCCACTAAATAAAAAATTGAAAGTTAAAAGAAAATTACATTTTGAAATTCTTTTGAATGATATTTGTCAAGACAATCTACTAATAATTTTCAAGAGAGAGAGAAAGAAAAGGAAAGACAGAAAGATAAAGACAGAAAAAAGAAAAAGAAAAGAAATGAAGGGAAAAAGAAAAAAAAATGAAAAAATGAAAAAAAAAAAAAAGAAAAGATAAGAAAAAAAAGAAAGAAAAGAAGGAGAGAAGCAAATCAAATAATTTGCAGGCTGTTTACCAAGCTGCTTAATCAGATGCAGCATATAACCCATTTATATGACGCTTGGGAACACACAATAGTCTCCCATAGTGTGCACATGAAGCCAGTTGTCCAATGCATTCTACAAATTATCCATCAAGCTGCATTAGGCCCATAATTAGAACTAAACCGTATTTATGCTGCAATTTAACACAATCCTACAAAAATGTTTATTCCCAATGGTGACAAACCTGGATGGTGATTTAATTGTATGTACTTTTTGAAAGGGATGTGATGGATTTATTCACAAAATGAAGAAAAATTGGTCTAAATGATTATTGATGTGATAATCAAGATATTACAGTGAACTTTTTGTCCATTAAGGTGAAAGGCGCACGTCTCTAAAAATAGAGCTAACTTAAGCTAATGGCAGAGGTAATCAGGCCCTAATGAAGATCGCAGAGAAGAAACATTTTTAAATACTCTGAGTTCTGCTGCTTATAATTTATGGTCAGTTTAATCTGTAATTACCATGTCTCACATAAGTACGCAAACATATCAGTTAATATAGATGTCAGATTTAATAATATGAACTATTTCAATCAAAAGGGAAAACACTAACTTTTAGACTGGCTTCACACCAATGCATTTCCATTTTCATATGTTTTCTCTTTTTTACACGTTTTCATGCGTTTACATCATGTATCTAGGCAGGTGTGAAAACCCTTACATTTTCATTGTTAGCTAGGCCAAGAGTACAGATAAGCGAACCTGGACTGTAAAATTCGGGATCGTACCGGACTTTGGGGTGTCCATGCCCCGATCCTGGACATTAAAAAAAAAGTCCGGGATCGGGTTCGGTATTCTGGTATTTTTGCCGCCTTTTCTATAGCAGCTGGGCAGCCAATCAACAAACTTTTCACTAGTTTGCCCTTAGAAGCCATCATAGCCATGCCTACTAATGGCATGGCTGTGATTGGCCAGTGCATCATGTGACCCAGCCTCCAGAGGGATTACGTCAGACTCTACCAACACTTGCGATTAGAAAGGGAGTGTCGTCGCCGTACTTCGAGAGGGATAAGATCAGACTCTGCTAGACTGTGCGCCCCGATGCACTGAGGTCGGGGTATATCTCCGACCCAGTGTACTACGTGACCGGTTAGTGTCGGTACGGTAATCATCCGTACCGATACTACCGAAGATTCCCGTTTGATCACTTTTCAAACAACTAACCGACGGGTC
>BLSH010042062.1:942062-960001 GCA_018402905.1 Glandirana rugosa | reverse complement strand
AATTTCGTTTGGGTGCAACGTCGCACGACCGCGCAATTGTCAGTTAAAGCGACGCAGCGCCGAATCGCAAAAAGGGCTCCGGTCCTAAAGCTGGAAATCCTTCCGGGGCTGAAGTGGTTAAAATGAACCAGGCATGGATCCCACAAGACTTGTCTGTACGTTGTGCAGAATAGACATTTAGACCGGCCTCACATAGCCATCGGTATCCCTTTTTTTTTGAATGTTCTCAATATTTTGTGGGCTACCCCAATTCTAAAAAGAAACCAAACAAACAAAAAACAGTGTTGGCTACCTCCTCCTCCTCCTCCACCACCGCCACTTCCACCTACACTGCCACGGTCACAGCCTAGTCAACCTCTAGGCTCCTACTCCACATCCACCTCCTCCTCCCATTTTTATTTTTTTTAGTTGATTTCAAGTTATTTCTCTATCCACATTTGTTTGCAGGGCACTTGTCCTACTCTTAGCCCCATTTTGCTTCCTTTTGCAGCCTTCTAGCCCTTTCCATGACTTTTTTACAGCCATTTTTGTGCCCAAAAGTTTGGGTCACCATTGACTTCAATGGGGTTCGGTGTCCGGGGTCAAGTTCGGATCGAGTTCGGTACCGAACCCGAACGGTTTCACGAGGATCTGCCGAACACGACGAACTTGAACATCCAGGTGTCCGCTCAACTCTAGCCAAGAGTATATTGCCTGTTTACAAGGGTGATTGCAGTGCATTAAAGCACAAGTATCATGCATCTTCATGTGCACCCGTTGACTTTCATGGGCCCCTTGCCACACATTGATGGATGAAAATATATTCTTGAACGCCAGACCTATTGAAAATAATAGAATGCCAAGTAACTGACATTTTAACGCATCTCCATGTGCACATTGTGATGCATAGACGTAAACAGGGCCTTAGTCTATAAATGTATTTTAAGCCATGTTTTTGTTGCAATTTGTGTAATTTGTCCTTGCACACTAATTTCTATTCAAACTAGGCTCAACTGCAGAGCCTTCCTTGGCTACAGACATACAAGAGAGAAGACCAAACACAAGAACAAAATGGGTGCTGGATTAGAATTTTTGAAGGATTACTGAAATTGTCACTGAGCACACTAGCTACAGTTTAGCTGCACTCCACAAAAAAGGGACCACCTTCAGGAACAAAGCAATGGACTCAGAGTTGAGAATTCACACACATACAGTCCAATGAGAGCGCCAAACAAATATCCAAGGGTATAAATGTAATTTAATGATAAAATTGATTCAAAGTGATCAGCGCTTTTTGGGGGCCAAAGTCCTTTGCAGCGTTCACTAACACTGCCATACTTTACAAGCAGTAAATCCCAATGCAGATTTATTTGGTATCTGCTCTGAGCTCATTTTAGCACAGTCAGAATTCTTAAGCCCTGATGCAGAGAGAAAGTATTTGGTCACCAAACGAACGAAAATGTATTTATTGGGCTATGAATCAATTTAATGAATTAAATTACCTTGGACTCTTGTTTGGCACTCTCATTGGATTGTATGCATGTGAGAGAGAGGCAGAGCAGGTGTGATTAACAGTGACATCACTAGTGTTGGTGTCACCTGGTGTGGTAAAACAGTGTCACCCCCCAATCATTTTTTTCCCATAAAACATTGCATATATTAGCAATAGTAGTGCCATTAACAACTATCAAACAACTAGAAAATTTGAATAACAATAAATAACCAGGAACAAATACACAAGCATTTAGTTAACATCTCGACTAAATCATAACTTTGCTTTCCTGGCCTGCAAAGCTGCAAAAATGTGAATAACATTTCAACTGATAATATTACAAGATCAGAAAGCCTTGACTGTCCCATTGTAGAATGCAAATAGTTCTTTATAAGTTTAAACTTTGAAAAGCTCATCTCACACGAAGCCACAGACACATAGATTGTCAGAAAGAATTTTAGACTTAGTGAAAGGTTTGGAAGAGATTCAATGAAGTTCATTCAGCTATAAACGTCAAAAAGCTGACCAATCTTTGACTTCTTCTAGGTTAATCTGTGCTGCTTTCAGGTGTCTTCTCAGTCTTGGTATCTCTATTAACAGCCCTGTGTCCGGGACCCAGGACGCACGCCACCCGCACAATGGCGTTACCCCTCTGGCAGGTGTCACCCGGGTGTGGTCCGCACCCTCATAGCGACGCCACTGGTGATTGACATACAGTTGTGCTCATAAGTTTACATACCTTGGCAGGATTTATGATTTCTTGGCCATTTTTCAGAGAATATGAATGACAACACAAAAACATTTATTTCACTCATGGTTAGTGTTTGGCTGAAGCCATGTATTATCAATCAACTGTTTACTCTTTTTAAATCATAATGACAACAGAAACTACCCAAATGACCCTGATCAAAAGTTTACATACCCTGGTGATTAATGTAAAAAAATCATATTTTTTTTGCTAGAAAATAACATTATATATAAGCAGAGACCTTGGGGAATAAAATGGCGGTCATTGCAATTTTTTATGTCACACAGTATTTGTGCAGCAATTTTTCAAACACGATTTAAAAAAAACAAAAACAAAAAAAAAAACACTTTAATGAATTAAAAAAAAAAAAACAGTAATGTTTGTCCATTTTTTTTTGTATAATGTGAAAGATGATGTTACACTGAGTAAATATATACCTAATATTTACATATGCGGATGCGACCTATGTATGGGGGCGCTTTAATTTTTTTTTATTGTTTATTTACATTTTTTTATTTTTACACTTTCACTTTATTTTTTGTTTTTTTTATCACTTTTATTCCTATTTCAAGGAATGTAAACATCCAATGCAATTTTACAATTGAACAATTACAATTGTAATACAAATATGGCATGACAAGTCCTCTTTATGGAGAGATGTGGGGTCTATAAGACCCCACATCTCTCCTCTAGGCTGGAAAGCCTGAAAAAAAATAAAAAACAAAACGATCCCAGCCTTTCCAGCCAAACACACAGCAGTGTTTACAACTACCGGGGCCAGACGTGACATCATATCATCGTGCCTGGCCTCCAAGAGCCATAGAGATGACCGGGGATCATCTGGTCCTCGGTCAGCTCTATGGTAAACTTCCACCGCCTGGGGATTCCTTCTGCCGCTCGCTGACCACACGAACGAGCCAGTAGAAACACCAGAGGGTGGTGGGGGGGGTGGGCGTCCCCTCCCGCCGCCTGTAAAAACAATCAAGCAGCTGAACTGCTGCTATGATTGTTTTTACAGGGCAGGGAATCGCCGGCAGAAAAAAAAAAAAGATATCTGAATGATGCCTGTAGCTGACATTCAGCGGTACGGAAGTGGTTAAACTCTCTTATTCTTTACAGCCTTCGGTTTGCTCTGCAACTGTCATGGTGCTGCACATGTGATCAGTTATGACACCAGCCACTTGATGGTTTGATAGCTTGGACACAAGGAAGAGACATACAAGCAAATATGACAGTTAGCAAACCCGGCATTTCAGGAATAACTGTTTTTTAAACTGTTAAATCGATGGGTTTAGTTCCGTTTTATAATTTACTGCTGTTCAGGGGCTCTGGGCTTCAGCAAAATGTCAGCCTTCAGCAAGAAGAAACAGGAGCAATGCTGGAGGCAATATACAGCACACACTAATTTTGGTAGCATAATTATTAATGTGGAATGTATGTTCCTTGCTAAACAAAATTATTTTTTATCAAGTTGCTATGGGTAAAGTTCTGCTTTAATAGGCACAGATAACTTCTGCCATGGCTGCAAAGGAAATACATGCATTTTCTTAACAGCCATGGAAAAGCATACATAGCTCAAAATTTTAGTGGAAATGTTTTTAATAACAAAATGTAAATCCACCCTTATTGTTATATTTTCCTTCTCTTTTTTATTCTGAAGAAATAGCTGTTTCATCATGTCCTTTGCAGACTGAATTTGAATGGGGGGTCTGGCTCATTATTGTCACCTGGTGTGCTCTGCAGTGCCGGCAGTATTCAACCCTTAGGCTTAGTTTACATTTGCTGTTTAAGGTGGTAAAAACAGGTGGTTAAGCTGTGTTTTTACCACCCTTAACCCACACTCCCCAAGCGGCAAAGGGTCGTATACACGCCTGCAGCTACAATGCTTTGCATTGCAGGATGGCAAATGTCACACCCCCCTGTTGTGTTTGGCAGGACTACTGCCCACCAAATGCAACCCATTCAAGGGAATAGGCCCATGCTGCAATTACATGCACCGCAGGCTCTTTTAGCGGTAGTGTGGGCTTTTGGAGCTTAAAACAGGCAGTACAGAGGCAACATAAGGGAGGGCAATCAAAGATCTTCCACAAGTGTAAAAACTTTCTAAGTATGCTCACCAAAACTGAATTTTCTACTGCAAGGGGAGCCTAATATTTGACTTGTACCTAAGTGCAGATTTCTGAGAAAATCAGTGAGCCAATCCCACAAGCAGGAAACTAAATTTCTGGGGGCGTTCTGTATACCAATGGTTGCCATATTGTATTGAAATTTACAGAATATTCCAGCAGTTGCAGATTGAAAAGTAAAGGTAAATGTAATTATATTAAAAATCTATTATGGTATGTCTAGTGATTTTTATATGCTATATACATTTTTTTTATATATTTTTTTTTTCCACAAAAGTGGAGTTATCCTTTAAGTTAAAAAATAACTTGTGTGGCATATAAATGGCATGCTTTAATAAAATTGCTTTAAAAGTAAATGGCCAACTTTCAAACAAAATACAAAAAAAAAAAAAATAAGAAACCGTGTTCGAACTTTGAAATGAAGGCTCATTTGACAAAACAAACAGTAATTGTTCACTTCCTCCTAGAAGCATATAATAAGCCAGCTATCGTAATTTCATAGGGGCTTTCTAGCTAGAAGGGAAGCAGGCCATTGTGATTTTCCAATTACACACCTCATGTGAGTTATGTGGCACGTGGAGGATTGGAGAGTGACATTGAGTGACTTCAGCAGGGTAATTGTACAGCAACAATAAACATCCCGGAGAGCCTTTTCCTACACCGTACAGGCAACCTGTGTAATGGTTTACGATAGTATTCTGAAAAGGAATAGTTCCCTTCCCTGGTGAAATAATAAGTCAATATGATGTCATACCCACGTGAATTGTAATTGCCTCTAGAGTATGACACAAGTCGACTCAATGCCAATTACTGACCTGCAGAAAACACAGTTGTAATATAAAAGTGACCTGGTGTTCCCCTCCACCCCCTGGCATTAAGGACCATTTCACAGCCCTGCAGTTCAAATTTAAAGAAAAAAAGAGCTACTCCCATGAAGATGGAATAAGCTGTACATGCATGAAATATAAATTTACATGCACATTCATTATATTTATTTTTTAATGACCTATAGAACAATCTGTATTGAAGTTTAAAAGCCAACACCAGGCATAGAAACACAGATGATTTCTTATAGACTATACACATACATGCACACAACCACTATTCCACCATTCTTGAGATTTGGACTTAATTTTTCCCCCACTGCACTTAGACAAAAAACATGGTCACCAAACCACCTGCTTGTACAGTTAAGGGGCGCACCTGTTTAGCAAGCTCCCAGTGTAATTCCGGCCATACATTCATTGGGCTGATTCAGCAGGGACTGGCCAAATTTTGATCCATGTATGGGCACTGTGGCTGTACAGAAGTTGATCTACTGATCAACTTCTGTACAACCACCCTGCTTGGATTTTACCTGGTCGATTAGTGCTGCAGGCTGTGGCCTGCAATGCTGATCAATGTATTCTAATAGTGGGGAAATCTCCCTGCCGTCAGAATACAATAGCTCAGTGGGAGGATTTCCCCATCCACCTCAAACGTGTGGAAGGGGGAATCAAGTCAGTTTCATTCAACCTACTGGTTGAAAAAACAAGCCTGACCCATGTATAGGCAGATCAATTGAATGCATCATGCAATGTGGTTGAATGTCTTTAACTCAGACTCCTGCTGTGCAAGTGAGTAGATGAAGTTAGAAAAATAGGGATTTGGGCATTATACTAGTTGTGCTTAAAAATGCATGTCAAAATGGATGGGCGGCATGCCTAAGAGTATGAAAATATACTAATTAATGTGTGCACAAGTGTACATGGGACATAAAGGAAGTATATGCTAAGACTTATGTGTGATGAGATGCTGACCTCTCCCCCTGAAAATGCTAGGTCATGCTATCATTTCTGAGCCACTGGCCTTGAAATAGTGTGCAGATTAACACATCTGACTTCACAATGCCTTGACTAAGGCTGACCATACATTATACAATTTTCCTTTAGATTTACCAAAACCATATACTATGAGGTCAAACCTAAACACTTTCAATGTGTATGCAGTCAGGCAGGCCCTTGCACTGCATAGATGAAGATAAATCTAAAGGAAATTGAATAGGAAAATTGTATCATTTCTGGCAAACCTTACACTTGATCTAAGCCACTGACACAGACCGTACTGAAGCCAGAAACACCCAGGCAGGTAGAATTTTATATGGAGGTCAGCAATACCTACATATGCCTTTCAATGCAGATTTCCTTTTAGGCCTCTTGCACACGGGATTAAAAAACTCACACAGCTGTGTGATCAGTAATACAGCAATGAGTACAGTGCTGTAAAATAAAAATAGAAAATTTTACATTTCAGTACAGTAAAATATGCGCAAATGCGTATATTGCAACACTGCCAACTAGAAGAGAGACTGGTTTCCAGAGCGTGCCACCGTCCTAATAGACTAGAAAAGAATGGTGAATGATCCCCAGAGAATAGTGGGCTTTATGGGCACACCACAAGACTCAAACAGAGAAAAGGATCATAATAAAATACATAGTTTATTTAGAAAATTCAAAAAATAGATGATAAACTAAAATTTATATATCTAGTAATGGGGTGTCTTAGAAGAAAGACATCCCAGAATATACAGCACAATCAATAACTTCTAAACAACGTGTTATACAGCGAAAATGATACATTGTAACATACAGTTGACAATAGTAAAATGTTCATGTGTAGTAGGCCAACTAGAAGAGGATAAAGAAGAATTTTACACCTGTATACACATGTTTGCATAAGGTCTTTATGGAACATTTTACTTAGGATCTTTCTGTTAACAGGATCCTGAGTATAAACATCAGTAAAATATTACATCTGTGTGCAAGAGACTTAATAATGTATGCAGAGCAACATTGCAACCCCAAACAAACAATTTTTAGCTTGCATTCGGGCTCGTGCAATTGGCTGTTTAGGAAGTTGCCTGAACCCCACTTGCTTTAAACTTGTTTGCCATGTGCGGTAAAAAACATCTCAGTAGAACGTGTTCCTATTCAGATGCTTTGTATTAGATTCTGGAAAACAGCCAAATGCATGTGCACATGAGGAGAGTCACTCCAGCTCAGGACCACAAACATGAGCCCTTATTCTAAAAGGGAAGATGCATTCACAAAAGGGAAAGCGGTTTCTGGTTTCCCATATACAAAACCATACCATGGACTGGCACAAAGACAGTAAGGCCAAAACTCATAACTACTAATAACTAGAGCGGACACCTGGATGTTCGGGCTTGGCGGGTTCGGCCGAATTTCACGAAAAAGTTTGAGTTCGGCCCTGAACTTGACCCGAACCCCATTGAAGTCAATGGTGACCCAAACTTTTTGGCACTTAAATGGCTCTAAAAAAGTCCTGGAAAGGGCTAGAGGGCTGCAAAAGGAAGCAAAATGGGGGCAAGAGTAGGACAAGTGCCTTGCAAACAAATGTGGATAGGGAAATAACTTAAAATCACATAAAAAAATGGAGGAGGAGGTGGATGTAGAGTAGGAGGTTGAGGAGGCCTCAAAAAAAGAATAAGTTCACTTAAGTATACCAATGGCTGTGTGAGGCCGGTGTAAATGTCTATTCTGCACAAGGTACAGACAAGTCTTGTGGAATCCATGCCTGGTTAATTTTAATAAACGTTATCTTGTCCAAGTTGGTTGTGGACAGGCAGCTGCGCTTGTCTGTGATGACACCCCCTGCCGTGCTAAACACACGTTCAGACAATACACTGGCTGCAGGGCAGGCCAGCACCTCCAAGGCATAAAGGGCAAGCTCAGGCCATGTGCCCAATTTGGAGACCCAGAAGTTGAATGGGGCAGACCCATCAGCCAGTATGTGTAGCCGTGTGCACACATACTGTTCCACCATGTTGCTGAAATGCTGCCTCCTGCCAAGACGTTGCCTATCAGCTGGTGGTGCTGTTTGTTGTGGCATGCTGATGACAAAGCTTTTCCACATTTTGGCCATGCTAACCCTGCCTTCTGAGGTGCTGGCGGTGCCACAGCTGCGTTGGCGACCTCTTCCTCCTCCTCTGCCTCCGCCTTGTGCTTCCACTGAGCCCCCAGTGTCATTTGGGAATGCCCTCAGCAGCGCGTCTACCAGCGTGCGCTTGTAGTCGCGCATCTTCCGATCACGCTCCAGTGGGGGAATTAAGGACGGCACGTTGTCCTTGTAACAGGGATCCAGCAGGGTGGCCACCCAGTAAACAGCACAAGTTACAACGTGGGCAAATCGGCTGTCGTTGCGCAGGCACTGCAGCATGTAGTCACTCATGTGTGCCAGGCTGCCCAGAGGCAAAGACAAGCTGTCCTCTGTGGGAGGTGTATCATCTGTGTCCTCCGTATCCCCCCCAGCCACGCTCCAGTGATGCCCACGAGCTGCGTTGGGTGCCACCCTGCTGTGAACACGGTTCCTCCTCCTCCTCATCCTCCTCATCCTCCAGAACTGTGCCCTGGCTTGAAAATTTTTTACCTGACTTATGCTGGTGCCCACCCTCCGAGCCACTTGTGAATGACTGGCCTGATAACCATGGAAATGACCCCTCTTCCTCCTGTGCCACATCCTCTTCCATCATCGCCCGAAGTGTTTTTTCAAGGAGACATAGAAGTGGGATAGTAACGCCGAGAACAGCATCATCGGCACTGGCCATGTTGGTGGAGTACTCGAAACACCGCAATATGGTACACAGGTCTCGCATGGAGGCCCACTTATTGGTGGTGAAGTAGTGCTGTTCCGCAGAGCGACTGACCCGTGCTTGCTGCAGCTGAAACTCCACTATTGCCTGCTGCTGCTCCCACAGTCTCTCCAGCAGTCTCTCCACCTCAAAATCCAAGTAAGGTCTCAGGCTCCTCCTGCTTCCTCTTCTGCTGCTGCCTCGGCTCTTCCTCCACCTCTACAGTGCCAGTGTCACCTGCCACCCAGCAAACAGATGATGTGACAGCAATGGCACCATGTCCGCCACCGTCCCCAAGCATTTCCACACGGTCCCATGAAAGCTTACAGCTGTCCATCTCCCAAACACTGGAGAGAAAGAGGAAGTACCCCCCTACCCACTCACGATCCCTGGCCCTGAATGCCAGCATTTAAAAAATCCTGGCCTTTGAAATGCTGTCATTCCTTTGGTGGACACAGACAGTTTTAAAAACCTAATGGCGGTGTCTGTCCGACAGTATGTGGTTCCCAGCCTTTTCAAGGCGAGCCATTCCCTTCCCTGCAAAAACAAGTCGGGGGCAAGAACAAGTGTGCACTGCGCAACGCCATCTGTGGCAAGGTCCACATAACCACTGATACGTGGACCAGTAAGCACGGGCAGGGACGCTATATCTCGCTAACTGCACACTGGGCAAATGTAGTGGCGAGTGGGCCTGAGGGGGATAACAGTTTGGCGCATGTTCTTCCGCCACCGAGGATTGCAGGGCATTTCTCTTTGCCTCCTGTTGATGAAAGCTCAGAGTTGGCACCTGAACCCCATGGCCATCTGTCCATCATGGCTTCCTCCTCCTCTACCACCTCCTCATCCGGTCAGCGTAACACCTTCACCACCAACTTCAGCCCATCCAGGGGGAAAGACAGCAGGCTGTTTTAAAACTGATATGGTTGGGGGATAAACCCCACACTGCGCAGGACCTGTGGATGGGCATTGAACAACAGACTGATGAGTGGTTGTTGTCACTGAGCCTCAAGCCCGGCCTGGTGGTGTGAGATAATGGGCGAAATCTCGTAGCAGCTCTGGGCCTAGCCGGTTTGACGCACACATCCCTTGCCTGGCGCATGTGCTGAATTTGGTGGTGCAGAAATTTCTAAAAACCTACCCGTCTGCGCGCGCTTTTGGCGTTCTCACCATGCTGCTGCTCGCCTGTCTGAGCTGCAGCAGAACTTCGGCCTTCCCGCTCACCGCCTCCTATGCGACGTGCCCACAAGGTGGAACTCCACCTTGCACATGCTGGAGAGACTGTGAAAGCAGCAGGCAATAGTGGAGTTTCAGCTGCTACACGCATGGGTCACTCGCTCTGCGGAACAGCACCACTTCACCACCACAAAGTGTGCCTCTATGCGAGACCTGTGTACCATATTGCGGTGTTTCAAGTACTCCACCAACATGGCCAGTGCAGATGTCGCTGCTCTCAGCGTTACTATCCCACTTCTATGTCTCCTTGAAAAAACACTTCGGGCGATGATGGAAGAGGATGTGGCACAGGAGGAAGAGGAGGAGGAAGAGGGGTCATTTCCATGGTTATCAGGCCAGTCATTCACAAGTGGCTCGGAGGGTGGGTTCCTGCACCAGCATGGGCCAGGTAAAAAAATTTCAAGCCAGGGCACATATCTGGAGGTTGAGGAGGACGAGGATGATGATGAGGAGGAGGAACTGTGTTCACAGCAGGGTGGCACCCAACGCAGCTCGTGCACATCACTGGAGCATGGCTGGGGGGGATATGGAGGACACAGATGATACACCTCCCACAGAGGACAGCTTGTCTTTGCCTCTGGGCAGCCTGGCACACATGAGCGACTACATGCTGCAGTGCTTGCGCAACGACAGCTGAGTTGCCCACATTGTAACTTGTGCTGATTACTGGGTGGCCACCCTGCTGAATCCCCATTACAAGGACAACGTGCCGTCCTTAATTCTCTCACTGGAGCGTGATCGGAAGATGTGCGACTACAAGCGCACGCTGGTAGACGCGCTGCTGAGGGCATTCCCAAATGACACCGGGGGCTTAGTGGAAGCACAAGGCAAAGGCAGAGCAGGCGGAAGAGGTCGCCAACGGAGCTGTGGCACCGCCAGCACCTCATAAGGCAGGGTTATCATGGCCGAAATGTGGAAAAGCTTTGTCAGCAGCACGCCACAACAAACAGCACCACCAGCTGATCGGCAACGTCTTAGCAGGAGGCAGCATTTCAGCAACATGGTGGAACAGTATGTGTGCACACGGCTACACGTACTGACTGATGGGTCTGCCCCATTCAACTTCTGGGTCTCCAAATTGGGCACATGGCCTGAGCTTGCCCTTTATGCCTTGGAGGTACTGGTCTGCCCTGCAGCCAGTGTATTGTCTGAATGTGTGTTTAGCACGGCAGGGGGCGTTATCACAGACAAGTGCAGCCGCCTGTCCACAGCCAATGTGGACAAGCTAACGTTTATTAAAATGAACCAGGCATGGATCCCACAAGACTTGTCTGTACCTTGTGTAGAATAGACATTTATACCGGCCTCACACAGCCATTGGTATACTTAAGTGAACTTATTCTTTTTTGAGGCCTCCTCAACCTCCTATTCCACATCCACCTCCTCCTCCATTTTTTTTTATGTGATTTTAAGTTATTTACCTATCCACATTTGTTTGCAGGGCACTTGTCCTACTCTTACACCTGTTTTGCTACCCCCTTTGCAGCCCTCTAGCCCTTTCCAGGTCTTTTTTAGAGCCATTTTTAGTGCCCAAAAGTTCGGGTCACCATTGACTTCAATGGGGTTCGGGGTCAAGTTCGGGGCCGAACTCAAACTTTTTCACGAAGTTCGGCCGAACCCGCCAAACCCGAACATTCAGGTGTGTCTGCTCAACTCTAATTGCTAGAGCATTGGCAAGAGAGAGTACAATAAATAGCCTATGCATTGGTACGATATAATTGCAATAGAAATAGAAAAGGTAACTTTAGTCTGGATGCAACATATATCAAATTAAGAGCTACCAGCCAGCAATGAACTTTTCTGACTTCTGCATAGTTCTAGCATTTTCCAGTCAGCAATTTGCTCATTCTTACTTGTATACTGCTCTTTAAAGTTTTATTAGGTATATGGAAACAGGGAGAAATGCAAAGAAAAGCTTACTAGATCTGATAGATATCCAAGTTTATGTGCTAATTTATTGATATGATAATAAAATACATAAACAACAATGGGGTTGATTTAGTAAAGCGGGAGAGTGCCAAATCTGGTGCAACTCTTAATAAAAATCAGCTTCCAGTTTTTTTTGTGTAGCACTCTCCTAAGTTAGATGCTAGAAGTAAGGCAAATGTATTTTTTTGGCGCTGCCAAAGTGGAAGTGGAAAGTTGTGTTTTGCCTACTCTGAGTTCTGAGCAGAAGAGGACAGAGTCTGAGATGGCCCTAGATACAGCTTCAGCCAATCCCTGGTTGAGAAAAATGGCCAGCAGAGGGCTGATAGGTATATATAAGGCAGAGAGTAGCAGTGTCAGGGATCCAGACGAGCGTTGGGATCGCGCATGCTTGTGCGCACGTGCACACGGACTTGAACAAAGGTTCCCACGACCGTTCGGAGGCGCGCACATGTACGCATGCGCAGGGATGTTGTCAGGGCACCAATAGCAGGAGGGCTCTAGGACCCAGCATCTCTGCAAGAACATCACATGGACCTTTATAAGGAAGTCAGACTTTGGCTGAAGTGCTGTCAGATCTTCAGCTTGTCCGTAACTTCTGCCTTCTCCAATCCAGACCCGGCTTGTTTTCACTCCGCTATTCTGCCTGCCAGCTTGATACCCATTGCTGAAACCCGGCTTGCCTCTGACCATTCCTTGTCTGCTGATTCTGCCTGCCAGCTGATCAGTGTCTGACCCGGCTTGTCTCTCGCTTCTTCTGCCTGCCCTGCATCCAGCTTCTGTGATTGCTGATCTGCTGCTGCTGTTCCTGTTCCAGCTGTCTGCTGTCCAGTGTTCCAGCCTCCGCTTCCAGCATCGGGTCTACAGCTGCTGACAGAGGCACTCCTACCTAGCTGTGCTCATGAGACCACTGTCCCCACTCCAGTGGGCTCTGAGCCAGAGCTGTATGAGAGGTCTCCTTCTACGAAAGACAGGCTAAGCTACCAGGTACGTGGTTTCACGTTACAAGCATGGTCCTTTGCCAGTAGGAGAGTTACCCAACCTGGAAATGCTGTCAAAACTTCCAAGGCTTTGGATGATTCTTGCTCAACAACCAGAGCTGTATGAGAGGTCTCCTTCTATGAAAGACAGGCTATGCTACCAGGTACGTGGTTTCACGTTACAGTATCAGACAGCCATGTCTGAGCCTGCAGGAGGAACCACTTCCATGGAGGAGATCTGTCAGCATCTCGTTGCTTTGACCCAGGATGTCGGATCCTTGCAAGAGGGCTACACCAGATTGGAAGCACAGGTCCAGGCTTCCCCACCAGCACCCAGGAGGGCCTCTACCTCTGCACCTCCTGTCATTACTGCACCTACCAACACCAGTCCCTCTTTGGTAATGCTCCCTCCAGAGTCACCACACCTGAGAGATTCTCCGGGGACCGGAGCAAGTTCCGTGCCTTCCGAAATGCTGCCAGGTATTCTTCGCCCTGTAGCCACAAACTTTCTCCTTGGAAGTCACCAAAGTGGGTTATGTCATCGCCTTGCTGCAAGGGGATCCACTGACTTGGGCCCACAGGCTACTGGAGGAGAACAACGCTCAAGTTCAGACTGTATCAGCATTTTTTGATGCCATGGCTCAACTATACGACGACCCACAGTGCACCGCCACCGCAGAAGCTGCCTTACATGCGCTCCAGCAAGGCCGCAGAGCGGCCGAGGACTATGTTACGGACTTCAGATGCTGGAGAGCAGACACTCATTGGAATGATGCAGCTCTTTGACACCAGTTCCCCATGGGTCTGTGTGAAGGCCTGAAGGACGAACTTGCCTGGGTGGGAACCCCTAACACTCTGGAAGGACTGATTACTTTGGCCATTCAGACTGACCGACGACTTCGTGAGCGTCGGTCTGAGAGATCTGCACATCTGAACCAGCCTACTTGGATGCTACCCAGAGTGCCCATGCCTGTCTCCACCAGTCCCACACCATCCATACCTGTTCACAGCAACCCAGACGTACCCGGACCCATGCAACTGGGTCTGATGCGACCAACACTGACACCTGAAGAGCGACTCAGACGCCGGCAAAAAAATCTGTGCATGTACTATGGAGAGATGGGTCATTATGTTCGCAGTTGTCCTGCCAAGACCCATAAGTCTGCACGCCCTGCTGCTTCCTGTCTGTCCACATTGGCTGCCAATGCCACCCATGTCGCTGTATCTCTCACGTTTCAGCTACCAGGAGGGATAGTGTTGGTCAACGCTATCATAGACTCTGGGGCATGCAGTTGTTTTATTGACCTGAAATTTGCCCATCAACATAATTCCCCTTTGCAACCCAAGTCGCATGGACTTTCCGTATACTTGGCTGACGGTTCCCATATTAAATCTGGACTGGTTAACCAAGAGACCCCATTGCTGCTGGTCAGGTCTGCCGACCATGAGGTGTTACTGAGCCTGGACGCCATTTCTTCCCCTCTGTTTCCAGTCATTTTGGGCCTTCCATGGCTTCAGGCCCATGACTCACAGATCAACTGGACATCTGGAGAAGTCAAGTTCCCCCCCCCATACTGCCAGAGACATTGCATCATCAAACCCCTTGACACTCCTTCAGCCTTGCTATGCCTGAACACGGACCCAGAGACCCGGCGGTCAGTACCTGAGCCTTATCAGTTTCTGGACGTGTTCAGTAAACAAGAGGCAGACGCGCTTCCTCCTTATCGTCTGTATGACTGCCCTATTGATCTCCTCCCAGGGGCCGAGATTCCTTTTGGGCGCATCTTCCCACTAACTGAGCGAGAGCAAGAAGCTTTAAAGGACTATGTCGATGACAATCTTGAAAAAGGCTTCATTCGTCCATCTAAGTCCCCTGCCCGAACAGGAATCTTCTTTGTAACCAAGAAGGATCAATCGCTCTGGCCCTGTGTGGACTATTGTGAACTAAACAAAATTACGGTCAAGAACCAATACCAGCTGCCCCTGATGACTGAACTGTTCCAGCGACTGCGAGCCGCCCGCATCTTTACTAAACTTGACCTAAGAGGGGCCTATAACCTGGTACGCATCAGAAACGGGGATGAATGGAAAACAGCATTTTGTACCTGGATCCCGAGACCAACATCGGGGGCATATCAGTCACATCCTCGGAAGACTTTGTCAGCATAGACTATTTGCCAAACCAGAAAAGTGCGAATTTGAGAAGGAGAGCATCCAATTCCTGGGTTTAATTATTTCCCCAACAGGGCTAGAGATGGACCCACAAAAGCTATCCGCTGTTATTGACTGGCCGGTACCCACAGACAAGAAAGGGGTACAGGGTACAGCGCTTTGTGGGGATTTTCCGCCATCATTCCCCAATCACGCAACTAACCAAGCAAAACTCTTGCTTCCACTGGGGTCCTGAAGCCCAGGAGGCCTTTGTGACTCTTAAAAGACATTTTACTTCTGCCCCAATTCTGAGCCACCCGGATCCAGCACTGCCCTTTATTCTCGAAGTGGATGCTTCTGAAATAGCAGTGGAGGCAGTCATTTCCCAACGCCAAGGAGTCAAAGACACCATGCATTCTGTGGCATTCTTTTCCCTGAAGCTTTCTCCAGCAGAGAAGAATTATGATGTCGGAGATCAGGAAAAGTTGGCCATCAAGGCCGCTCTGGCAGAGTGGATGTATCTTTTGGAAGGTGCAACCCACCCAATCTTGATTTACACCGACCATAAGAACCTCGAATATCTGCGGTCAGCCAAACGTTTGAAACCCCGTCAAGCCAGGTGGGCTTTATTCTTCTCACGTTTCATTTTTCACATTACCTACCGCCCCGGGTCAAAGAATACTAAACCCAATGCCTTGTCCCGGATGTATCATGATTCCAAGGATTTCTCTGTTCCTGACATCATCCTGCCGACTGGGAGTGTCCTTCTTCTGCAAGCAGATCTCCTGTCCCAGATCAGACAAGCTTCCTTTATCCAGCCCAGCCCTGCAGGAGTGACCCTTGTTCGCCGAGATAATCTTCTGTGGAAAGGGGACCAAATCTTCATGCCTGAAAGTGCCCAGGAACAAGTCCTGAAGAATCTGCATGACCACCCTCTGGCAGGTCACTTTGGGGTACACAAGACTGTTGAATTAGTACAGCGTACCTTCTGGTGGCCTAAGTTGGAGGATTTTTGCAAGAGGTACGTGAGTTCCTGTCCTGTTTGTACCCAAAGCAAAACAGCAAGGAGTAGAGCTTGGGGGTTACGCAAGCCTTTACCCATCCCAGACAGACCCAGGCAGATGATTTCCATGGACTTCATTGTCGAACTTCCACTGTCCAAAGGTTGCACGGCAATCTTTGTGGTTGTCGATCGTCTGTCCAAAATGGCCCACTTTCTGCCTTTAAGGAATACTCCATCCGCTGTAGAAACTGCCCAAATTTTCATTAAGGAAGTGATCAGATTACATGGGGTAACTACAAATATTGTATCAGATCGAGGAGTGCGGTTCACCTCATACTTCTGGAGGGCCCTATGTGAGTTACTGCAGATCAAGTTAGCATTTTCTTCTGCCTATCATCCCCAGACTAATGGGCAGACTGAGCACACCAGACTCTGGAGCAGTACCTCTGCTGCTTTACGTCATTCTCTCAGGATGACTAGGTATCCTTGTTGCCCCTTGCAGAATTCACTTACAACAATGCCAGTCATTCAGCCACAAGTCAGTCCCCATTCTTTGCCAATTACGGGTTTCATCTGTCTTTCCTGCCGGACCTCATCCCTGAATCCACAGTTCCAGCGGTACAAAGCAGAGCAGATGTCTTGAGACGGAACAACAGGGTCCTCCAGGAAGCAATTGCCAGGTCACAAGCAGACAACAAGAAGGCCTTCGACAAGAAGAGAAGGGGGGAATTGAAGCTGCAGCCTGGTGATCAGGTATGGCTCTCTACATCAAATCTCCGGTTGGCTTGTCCCTCCAAGAAGCTGGCACCCAAGTTCATTGGTCCCTTCCCGGTGAAAAGAGCAATCAATGAGGTATTATATGAGCTTTCCTTGCCGGACTCTTTAAAGATCCAGATATTCCTTGTTGCCTTGTTAAAACCTGTTATAACTGATCCCTTCTATGATAGAGAATCCAGACCACCAGAACCTGTTCTCATTGATGGTAATGAAGAATATGAGGTGGAATCCATTCTTGATTGCAGGAGGAGACGAGGGCAGATCCAATTCCTAATAAAGTGGAAGGGTTATGGACCAGAAGACAATTCCTGGGAACCTGAATCTAACATCCATGCAGGAAGACTAATCAGGGCCTTTTTCCGTACCCACCCAGAAAAAAGAACATTGATGGGCATCCGAAGGCTGCCCCTTGGGGGGGGGGGCAATGTCAGGGATCCAGACGAGCGTTGCGATCACGCACGTGCACACGGACTCAAACGAAGGTTCCCATGACCGTTCGGAGGTGCGCACATGTACGCATGCGCAGGGAAGTTGTCAGGGCACCAATAGCAGGACCCAGCATCTCTGCCAGCACATTACATGGGCCTTTATAAGGAAGTCAGACTTTGGCTGAAGTGCTGTCTGATCTGCAGGTTGTCCGTACCTGAACCCGCTACCTGCTGTTGTTACCTGATCTCCTACCTGCTTGACCCCGGCTTGCTCTGACCATTCTGCTTTCTCCAATCCAGACCTGGCTTGTTTTCACTCCGCTATTCTGCCAGCCTGATACCCGTTGCTGAAACCCGGCTTGCCTCTGACCATTCCTTGTCTGCTGATTCTGCCTGCCAGCTGATCCGTGTCTGATCGTCTGTTCCTTACCAGTCTCCGTTCGGCCCAAAGTCGTTGCCCATAGTC
>BLSH010042062.1:916456-928913 GCA_018402905.1 Glandirana rugosa | reverse complement strand
CCTGTCACCAGCCCATCAGCGTACCCGAGTACCTGTCACCTGCCCACTTGAGTACTTGTCACCTGCACATAAGAGAACCTGAGTACCTGTCACCAGCCCAGCAAAGTACCCGAGTACCTGTCACCTGCCCATTAGAGTACCCGAGTACCTGTCACCAGACCATCAGCCTACCAGAGTACCTGTCACCTACCCATCTGAGTACCCAAGTACCTGTCACCAGCCCATCAGCGTACCCGAGTACCTGTCACCTGCCCACCTAAGTAGCCGAGTACCTGTCACCTGCCCACCTGAGTACCCGAGTACCTGTCACCTGCCCTTCAGATTACCCAAGTACCTGTCACCAACCCATCTGAGTAACTGAGTACCTATCTGCAGCCCATCAGAGTACCCAAGTACCTTTTACCAATCCATCAGATTACCTGAGTACCTGTCTCCAGCCCACCAAAGTACCCAAGTACCTACCCGCAGCCCATCAGAATACCTGAGTACCTATCTGCAGCCCATTAGAGTACCCGAGTACCTATCTGCAGCCCATGCCTCATAGAACATACCTCGGGTGTTTGCTTTCCAAAATGGGGTCATTTTGTGGGTAATTCCACTGTCCTGGTGCTCCGGGGCCTTCAAAAGTGTGATGGGTATGAATGAAATTTTATGTGTAATTTATGCTCCTAGAACGCCTGATGGTGCTCCCTGCATGTTCGGCCTCTGTATGTGGCCAGGATGTAAAAAAGTCTCACATATGTGGTATCGCCATACTTGGGACGAGTAGCAGAATATATTTTGGGGGGTAATTTTTGCTATGTGCACACTATGTGTTAGAAATATCTTATAAAGTGACCACTTTGTGTAAAAATAAAAGCGTTTTCATTTTCTTTCCATGTTTTTCGAAGACTTGTGGAAAAAAATGAACTATTCAAAAGACTCATAATGCCTCATTTTACGTTGGGGTGTTTGCTTTCCAAAATGGGGTAATTTTATGGGTAATTCCATTGTCCTGGTGCTCCAGGGCCTTCAAAAGTGTAATAGGTCGTTAGGAAATTAGATGTTAAAATTCTGCTCCTAGAATGCATGACGGTGCTCCCTGCATGTTGGAGCTCTCTATGTGGCCAGGCTGTGAAAAAGTGGTATCGCCATACTCGGGGAGAGTAGCAGAATGTATTTTGGGGTGTAATTGGAAGTATGCATATGCTGTGTGAGCAATAACTTGTTATGACAATTTTGTGCAAAAAAATAAATAAATAATGTCTTAATTTTCCCAAGAATTGTGGGGAAAAAGTACAACTTCAAAAAACTTGCCATGCCTCTTACTAAATACCTTGGAATATCTACTTTTCAAAATGTGGTCATTTGGGGGGTATTTGTACTTTCCTGACAGGGCCTCAAGAAATGAGATAGGCCATCAGTGCATCAGGTGTGATCAATTTTCAATGATTGGCACCATAGCTTGTAGACTCTAACTTTCACACAGACCAAATAATATACACTTATTTGGGTTATTTTTACCAAAGATAGGTAGCAGTATAGGTTTTGGCCCAAATTTATGAACAAAAAATACTTATTTGCAAAATTTTATCACAGAGACTAAAAAAAGTGCTTTTTTTTCAAAATTTTCGCATGTTTTTCACTTATGTCGCAAAAAAAAAACCCCAGATGTTCTTAAATACCACCAAAAGAAAGCTCTATTTGTGTGAAAAAAATGATAAAAATTTTGTTTGGGTACATTGTAGCATGAGAGAGTAAATTGTCATTCAAAGTGTGAGAGCGCTGAAAGCTGAAAATTGGTCAGAAAGGGGGTATAAACGTCCTGTATTGAAGTGGTTAAAGGGAAATTATCCTGAGCACTCCTACATAAGCGTTGGGCCCTAATGAGTTGGCCAGCAGAAGAGAGAGGGTATTACAGAATGCTAAACTGTATGGTTGCATAATTTTTTTTACAGTGCCTTGAAAAAGTATTCATAACCCTTGAAATTTTCCACATTTTGTCATGTTACAACCAAAAGCGTAAATGTGTTTTATTGGGATTTGATGTGAGTCAATAACTTTTTGGTTATGTCTCTACCAGCTTTGCACATCTAGAGAGTGAAATTTTTGCCCATTCTTCTTTGCAAAATAGCTCAAGCTCTGCCAGATTCAATGGAGAGCATATGTGAACAGCAATTTTCAAGTTTTGCCACAGATTCTCAATTGGATTTAGGTCTGGACTTTGACAGGGCCATTCTTATACATGAATATGAAAAAAATGCAGAGTGGGTTATGGCGCTCCAAAAATAAATAAGTGATGTGCTGCCCTTTTAAAAAGGTGTAATGATATACACCCCAAATGTGCTAAAATAACTTAAATAGTAAAGGTAGTGGTGCTTCACTATATATGCAACTGTGATACATAATACATGCAAAAACAATGAAGTGAAAACACTGTAAGGAAAAAAAAGGTCCAAAATAAATCCACAATTAGTGATAAATAGTCCAGTGTGACTGTGCCCAACACCAATATCCAGGATATAATACAAAATATGTCTTCCAAAAACTTCACCACACCTGCTCTGTAAGGGCACTTTCACACCAGGGCAGGGAGGGGCGGTAGCGGTAAAGCGCCGCTAATTAGCAGCGTAGTTACCGCTATTATAGTGGCACTATGGCGCTGCTATGCAGTTGGGAGCAGGATGCTTTTAACCCCCAAGAAGGGTTTAATAAGGGGTTAAAAGTGCCACCACTTGGCGCTTCCGAGGCAGTGTACAGCCGCTTTGGGAGCGCCGTCCATTGATTACAGTAGAGGGGGCAGTGTAGGAGCAGTGTATACACCGCTCAGTGCACTGCCCCAAAGATGCTGCTTTCACCCTGGGGAGAATGGGGTGGTGGGGGGGGGGGGTTCAGGCGCTATTTTTAGCACTGCGGCACCTGAAAAATTACCCAGTGTGAAAGGGGTCTTAGAGGATGGCCACTCACCAGAGGTATTTGACCCCTTATTATAGGGAGTCAAAAAGCATGTTTGAAAACCCACATAACAGCCAGTGCTTCCACCACTCCTCTTCCAACTTTCTCTCAGGTAGTACCAAAAATAGTAACTCCACCAGGGACACAGAAAGGGCTTATAGTGTAGTAATTTTTAATAAATTGCTGATTCTGAAAAGCAATATACTCAATTGACCAAAGGCATCGTCATTCCATAAGATAAATTACAAAAAATAAAGCATTTTTAGAAGGTGGGATTTTTATGGTGCCAAACAATACGCAAAACACAAATAAAACAACCTCTCCTTGGGTAGCATTAGTGAGCATTACCACATGTGAACAAATTCAATACTGAGAAAAATTTTGGCATTACTTAGAACATTTGATATATTTGTAATTGCTTTTTTATATTCAAATGATGTAATTTAGTTATTTTTTTATATTCTTCTGTATTTTGTTTATTGCTTGTTTACATTTTTTGTTCTCTATATTTAGAACATGTAGAACAAGTCACTAGGGCACTACTATTAATTTTTCTCAGTATTGAATTTGTTCACATGTGGTATTGCTCACTAATGCTACCCAAGGAGAGGTTGTTTTTTTGACCTCTCAATTATTTTAATGATACCAAATAAAGCTTGTATATTTCACTTTTTATATATATCTTGTGTTTGCGTATTGTTTGGCACCATAAAAATCCCATCTCCTAAAAATGCTTTATTTTCTGTAATTTAATATATTGTTGTACTAATTAAAAACAAAATCATAGCACTCACATGAATCGGTGCCCAGCCTGGCACCTAGGGATCAATGGCAGGATGTAATGGTGCAGCTCTGGCGTGCTCTATATGCCTTGTTTGCAGCTCTGGGCTTAGCAAAAATGTCACACAGGACCCAGAAATGATGGATCCCCGCTTTTACATACGTTTAACCGTACTCAGCGTCTTCAGGAAGTCCTTTACTATTTAAGTTATTTTAATACATGTATACTTTGATATATCTAAACCATTCCATTGTAGCTCTGGCTGTAGGTTTAGGGTCGTTGTCCTGCTGGAAGGTGAACTTCCGCCCCAGTCTCAAGGCTTTTCCAGACTCTAACAGTTTTTCTTCTAAGATTGCCCTGTGTTTGGCTCCATCCATCTTCCCATCAACTCTGACCAGCTTCTTTGTCCCTGCTAAAAAAAAAACATCCCCACAACATAATGCTGCCACCACCTTGTTTCAAGGTGGGGGTGGTGTGTTCAGGGTGATGTGCAGTTTTAGTTTTCCGCCACAAATAGCATTTTGCTTTTAGGCCAAAAAGTTCCATTTTGGTCTCATTCGACCAGAGCACCTTCTTCCACATGTTTGCTGTGTCCCCCACATGGCTTCTCGCAAACTGTAAACTGGACTTCTCATGCCTTTCTTTCAAAAATGGTTTTCTGCTTGGCACTCGTCCATAAAGGCCAGATTTGTGGAATGTACAACTAATAGTTGTCCTGTGGACAGATTCTACCACCTGAGCTGTGAATCTCTGCAGCTCCTCCAGAGTTACCATGGGCCTATTATTGGCTGCTTCTCCGATAATGCATTCCTTGCACGGCCTGTCAGTTTAGGTGGACGGCCATGTCTTGGTAGGCTTGCAGTTGTGCCATACTCTATCCATTTTTAGATGATGGATTGAACAGTGCTCCGTGATACGTTCAAAGCTTGGAATATTTTTTATAACCTAACTCTGCTTTAACCGCTTGCCGACCGCTGATCGGCAATTGACGGCGACAAGGTGGCTCGTGAGCGCAAATCGCCGTCATATGACGGCGGCCGTGCTCACGAGCCTAGTGAGCGCGCGCCGCCAGAGGCGCGCCCGTGCGCTCACTGTGTTTGGGGAGGGCCAGGGAGCGGGTGCGGCGGCTTCGATTGCCGCCGGCTACCCGCGATGGCCCCCCCGGAGCGAAGGAGCGGAGGTCCGTGTATGTAAACACGGACCTCCGCTCTGTGTGAGGGGGAAGGGATGTGATCACAGCCTTCCTGTATACGAAGGCTGTGACCACTTCCCTTCCCCAGCTAGGGCAGTCCCCCTACAGTAAGAACACGCCCAGGGAACACAGTTAACCCTTAGAGCGCCCCCTGCAGGTTAACCCCTTCACTGCCAATGGCATTTACACAGTAATCAGTGCATTTTTATAGCACTGATCGCTGTATAAATGCCAATGGTCCCAAAAAAGTGTCAAAATAGTCCGACATGTCCGCTGAAATATCGCAGTACCGCTAAAAATCGCAGATCACCACCATTACTAGTAAAAAAAAAAAAAAATAAAAACCCCAAAAATGAATTCTCATCATCCGTAAACGCGACCACTTTTGCGCAAACCAATCAATAAACGCCGATTGCAATTTTTTTTATCGCAAATATGAAGAATATAAATCGGCCAAAAACGGTGAAAAAAAATTTTTTTTATATTTTTTTTTTGGATTTGTATTTTAGCAAAAAGTAAGAAATTTGGGTTTTTTTGCAAAATGGTCGCTCTTCTTTTGTTTATAGGATCAAATACCACCAAAGAAAGCTCTATTTGTGAGAAAAAAAGGACGCAAATTTCGTTTGGGTACAACGTCGCACGACCGCGCAATTGTCAGTTAAAGCGGCGCATCGCCGAATCACAAAAAGGGCTCCAGTCCTAAAGCAGCAAATCCTTCCGGGGCTGAAGTGGTTAAACGTCTCCACAACTTTATCCCTGACCTGTCTGGTGTGTTCCTTGGCCTTCATGATGCGGTTTGTTCACTAAGGTTCTCTAACAAACCTCTGAGTGCTTCACAGAACAGCTATATTTATACCGAGATTACATTACACACAAGTGGATTCTATTTATTAATTAGGTGACTTCTGAAGGCAATTCCACTAGATTTTTGTATGGAGTATCAGAGTAAAGGAAGCTGAATACAAATGCACTCCACACTTTTCAGATATTTATTTGTAAAACATTTTGAAAACCATTTATCATTTTCCTTCCACTTCACAATAATGTGCCACTTTATGTTAGTCGCATAAAATCCCAATAAAATACATTTACATTTTTGGTTGTAACATGCCAAAATGTGGAAAATTTCAAGGGGTATGAATACTTTTTCAAGGCACTGTAGTTAGGATTGTTCCCCAGTATAGGATTAAGGAGGGTTGCTTTCTACATTAATTGTTTGTTTTTACAGTTTGTTTCTTGCTACTGTTCATCTATTTGCAATATATTTATCGCCATCGTTTAACTGTTTGTTGCTTCATTACTGTTGTATCATATCTGTTTTGCCACTGGGGTGCTACATATACATCTACAGCAAATATTCCCCACCCAGCCAGGTGTGTAGTGCTATTCTCAGAGTCATGGGAACAGGAGCAGGGGACCGAATACATCCAGCAGCTCCTTTGGGGGTAAGCGTTACATGTACTAAAATCAGACACATATAAGTAGTCTATATACATGTTTAATATGTAGTGATCTGTAAGGCTGCTATTGGAGGGGTGGGGATTGATAATTTAAACCAACCAATTCAAATAATTATTTTGCGGATTTCACTACAAGTTTGACAAAAGAAACAGTGCTATTGTGCTGTGAACACGCAGCAGGGTAATTCTAGCAAAACCAGTCACTTTGCTCAGACTTATTCTTATTGCAAACATGGAACTGGTTTCTGTGCCCCAATAGGCCACTGAATTTGGATCGTAGCCAGGCCCAAACTGGGACAAATAATAGGGCCGGACATTTTAGACTGAGCAGTCCATTTGGTTTTTCCTCCCTAGCCCTCTCCTCTTAACCCAAAATTCCCCCATCCCCTCCTAGCACAAATCCCACCCCCCCAAACATTTTGTAGCTCTTCCAACCAAATGAGTCTGTCAGGAAAATAGCCGATTCCGGCCATTCCGTGTGCGCACCAATGGCGCAGATCAGTCCATGTAAGCACCCTGCGCCCTGTAGCAGGTGCTGTCTGATCTACAGCAAATCCGTGTTCCCGAGAGACCTGTACCTGTGCACTTCCTGTTCCTGTGACCCCGGCTTGACCTGATTACCCGTGCTATCTGCCTGACCCGACCTCTGCTTGTCCACGACCACTCTCTCTGCCTGATCCCTCTGTGCCTCGCTGCCTGCCCGCTGACGACCCTGCCTGAGCCTGACCATCCATCCGTCTGATCCCTCTGCACTGTTTTGCCTGAACGTTGCCGACCCGGCCTGAACCACTACTCTGTCTTGCACAGACCTCTGGAAGACATCTTACCATCACCTGTGTCTGAATCCAGCCCTCGTGCTCCCCTGTGCTCCAGCGCTCCCTGTCTGCTCTATCAGGGGTTCTGGAACCAGGGCCGTAAGAGAGGTTGTTCCCCACACGAACCAGACTCCACAGCCAGGATTGTGACAGAGTGAAATCTTTTATGGCTGTACTTGCCAATAGAAGGGCCTGGGACGAGTAGGTTGTTAGGCCAACCCAAAATGATCACTTAATTGCTGTGGCACAAGTTTTACTACTGCCTGAAAAGCTACACTAGATTCACTAAGAAATGATACACACAACCTGGCTGACTTCCCTTGCAAAAAAAAATAAAGAAAACAATAATTTGCTGTGTCTGTTTTATCTAGAGTGTGTGCATCTTGTGACAGCATGACAATTAATATCACTTGTAAAACAGAAGGCTCATTAAATCTGCCTCATTATGACTGTTCAGGTTCTGTGATATCATTCAATGGGATTTCCCTATTATCTGTGCCTGACAGGTACGCCTCATCACTCAAGTCAATTGGGCTCTGTCAAATGACTGTTGCACACAGATTATATTTTTCCTGTCACACTAGAGAGCTGAAGAAACATAGCTGTGGGGGACACACGGGCTAAAATATATCAAGAGAATGGAAGACAACCAGTCATCAGAAATTTACTACTTTGCTTCAAAACATTAAAAACGAGCTCTGCTAAGCACTGTAGAAGGGATACATAGTTATCCCTTTAAATTACTGGTTCAAGTTTTTTGTTTACTTAATGCAAGCAAGGCAGAGGCTTAACCCACTTAGAATTTACTCATTCTTAATCGTGTCAGTAATTGAAGAATGGGATGGTAACTGCTATTTGAATCTAAAATAACCAAATATAAGCTTGATGAAATGTCTTTTACAACAGATTTTATTACAATTCAATCCAACAGAGAAGCTCAACAGTTAGCTGGTTACATTGCATATTGAGCAAAACAGATCATAAAATATAACCAAGAATGCTAAAGTCCTACAAGTTCCAAGGAAGTCCTCATGAGTCAAACGTCATAATCGAGAGTTACTTGGAACTCAGAGAAAAAAGGAAAATGTCCAAACATAGAATCGAATGCAGCTGAATACAAGACCTTATGCTCAATAAGTTTGAACGTAGAAGAAAATGCAATATCAAAATGTGATGATGTTAGGACCGTAACCATCCCAACCAGGGCAATGCCTGGTGGCCTGATAACTTTAAAAGGTAAGTGTGGAAAATGAAACTAAAGAGAAAAGGATAGGAAGAGAAAAAAAAGGGGAGAAGAGAAGAGGGAGAGTCCACGGGGCATGCATCAGGAATGTATTAAATCAAGAGGAGCGCAGTATCGAATCTGGAAGGTGGAATGTATGCAACACACAGTTGTCAAACCCGAAGGAATTTATCATGCGTGTCTGAAAGGATAGCTGTCAGCTTTTCATTTACCATAATATCATTCATTTGTTTTTATACCGCCTCAAAACTAAGAACAGGAGTTTTCCCAAGCTATAGTGAACTTAGTTGCAGTAAAATAATGCAGAGCCAGTTGACTCTCCAGATGAAGCAATTCTGCAATCAGTTTGCAAAGGAGAGCTTCATAGGGGCCCCTTTTTAAGATTGATATGAAAGAAATTTCGGAGAACAGCGTAGATTCTGACCCATAGCCTGCATACCTTTGGACAAGACCACCAAATGTGTGCCATAGTGCCCTCCTGGGAACATCCCCAGAAGCAGAGAGGGAGGGAAGTTGGAATAACCTTGAAGAAATTTCACAAGAGATTAACCCTTTCTGCTTGGACATCAAAAAAAAAAAAAAAAACAGGAGAAAATGAGCTTGTGCCTTGTCAAAACGTTGAAATAAACTTTATCAATGAGTGTTCCCCTTTCAAGCCCCCCTGATCCCCATATGGTTTGGAATATATATATATATATACACGAGTGTTTTGTTCGTGAAGGAAATATTTTAGGTCTCTCGATTCCAACAAAGTAGCTCTATGTAAACATACTGTATAACAGCAATCCACCCCTAAAAACTTTCAACAAAGACAATTCAGCATACCGCAGTCCTTTCTCTGTTGAAACAGTAATACTGTAATATCCAATGTAGTTTCGGTAAATGTAAATTTAACAAAAGTTTACATGGAACACACAAAAAAAAAAGAATTATAATAGTCCTAGAGTACAGTATGGTTCTTTTTCAGACTCTATTACATCTAGAAAACAGTTGGTGAATTACCCAAATGGATAAAAAGGGGAGCTGTAAGAACAGTCCAGCAGAGGACCACATATTAGGGCACCTCGAGTATTGTGGCCATGACATAAGCTTGACATAGTGAAAAGGGTGGGCACAGGCAGCCTTGTTAGCATCAGATTCCATTTATTTAAAGGGTAGTTATAATAAAAAAAATGGTCCCCTTGACATTCCCATCAAAGACATACAGTATGCTGCCACACATACCTCAGATCAGACTGACAATTATCTGGTCTACAAGGCTGCAGCCTGTATCTTACTTTATCTTAAAAGAAGGATTGTACAGTACTGCACCTGCATGTATTTATTTCATATATTAAAATGGAGAACCCATATCCTAGCATCCATAGTATGTTATGGAATTCATTCCTTTATGCAAAAAGCTGCCAGGCCCCAGGAAAAAGAGATGCTGACTGTTACCTTGCAAAGGCTGCAGCGTTTCAATCAGGATGATCCTTTGATCAAAGTTCTGTGTATGGTCTTAGATAGCTTAGAGATGGCTTAGTGAGCGGGTCCAGTTGGGGGCATCACATTGAAAACTGGTCATCCTTTAATACACCCCATTAGCTATAAATATAAATGACACACATGACAAGTACATTTTGACTGATGTCTAGACATTGGACATCTGGACTGATGTCTGTAACATGGAACATGATTTGGCATTGCTGGAAGATTGGTCAAAGCAGTGGGGACTGCAGTTCAATATTTCTAAATGTAAAATAATGCATCTAGGGAAAAAGAATCCCCTTAGAGAGTACAACATTGGGGGTACAGTGTTAGCCAGCACTACAGAAGAAAAAGATTTGGGAGTGCTTATTTCAGATGATTGCAAAATGAGCAAACAGTGTGACCAGGCAGTGGGAAAAGCATATATAATTCTGGGATGTATCATTAGAGGGATCACCAGCAGGAGGAAGGAGGTTCTGATTCCTCTATATAGATCTTTAGTGAGACCTCACTTAGAATACTGTGTCCAGTTCTGGAGACCTCACTTACAAAAATATATTGATAAGATAGAACGAGTTCAGAGACGGGTAACAAAAATGGTGAAAGGTCTGGGGGATAAAACATATCAAGAGCGACTTCAGGAACTTAATATGTACAGTCTGGAGGAAAGAAGGGAGAGGGGAGACATGATTGAAACCTTTAAATACATCAAGGGGGTGAATAAGGTTCAGGAGGGCAGTCTTTTCAATATGAAACCAAAATCAAGAACACGGGGATATGACCTCAAACTAACTGGGGGGAAGTTCAAAACTAATCTTAGAAAGTATTATTTTACTGAAAGGGTGGTTGATGATTGGAATAAACTACCAACAGACGTTGTGAGACAGTCAACAGTAAATGGCTTCAAACATGCTTGGGATAAACATAAATCTATAGTCAGACAACAAGGTTGATGTAAAAAAAAATAAATAAATAAATAAATAAAATAAAAAATAGATAAATAAATAAAAAAGGGGCAGACTCGATGGACTACTCAGTCTTTTTCTGCCGTCACTTTTCTATGTTTCTATGTTTCATAAACCTATAGCAGCTCCAAATTACTTATTTTCTAATCAATGTCCACCTTAAGCCAAAATGTTTATGTTTTGTGAGCATTTGTGGTTTTAATCATTAAAGCATGCAATGGTAAGATTATCCTTAAGGTGTGACTGAACCCATTCACTATATCTGGTTTCCCACGGTGCACGGAACATGAAAATTAAATTATATTAGTAAACAAACTGCTAAATACCTTTTCTCATCAGCAGCTAGAGCAGTCTTGTGACTTCTATCAGTGTCTGGTTAAAGCTAGTAGGAGGAGTTTTCATTCTCCCCTGATTGTCCTATAAGGCTGCAGGACCCCTGACCCTCTATCTGGATAGTGCTGATTGGCCCTGTGCTGATCACATGCACTCACCCAAGAAAAAAAAAAATCTGTCTAGCAATAAGCACCAAACTGAGCATGTGCAGTTTGTCCCAGAGGCTCTGTTCTATTAGCATATAGATTGGGGACAGTGGAAGAAGGGGAGGATCAGAGATAACAGAATCAAACCACCTTTTTACACAATGCAGATGCAATGCCTTAGGTTCCGCAGTGACACTAAGTATTTCCAATGTCTGTCCCCAAAAGGACAGAGTGAAGGTATATTTTTTGTAGCATAATTGCCCAATTATTAATTAACAATATAAAGAATCAATTGAAGGAACATGAAACCATCATTTGACTTTTTATTCGCACTGCCAGTTGGGCAAAACAAGGAACTCTGTTGTGATTCAACTGGCCAGCAACAAACAACCCAAAACTGAAATGTCACTTTTGAGTGCAGATGGCCTTTAAAAAGGGAAGTAACCAACTTGAATAAACCTTTGTACTTTTTTATCATTATTATTTCATTATCTAAAAACTGCCTTTTAGAAGCATTGCTACACAGCTAGTTTATACAGTTTTCTTTTAAATTGCAGTTCATAGGTATTGACCAGAATACTTGACTGGCTAACAGTGGCGGCCTGTCCATCAGGGCGCACGGGCGCCGTCCCCTCTCTCCAGCCACCCCCTCTGTCATGAATAGATTCATGCATTGCATGAATCTATCCACGGCCGCCCGTGACCACCCCCCCATTCATGCGGCCGGCCCCTTTGTGGCGCCGGCCGCATGAATTACCACGGTGGGGGGTGTCCATGATGCATCTCATTAGAGCCTTAGGCTCTAATTGGCTTAATTAAAATGTGCCGGCACCTATCTAAGTACGTTACGTACTTAGATAAGTACTGTCTCCCCCACCGACCTCTCTCCCCTGCCGCGGGCACGCGGGACTACCTGTCCGGCGGTGACAATCGGTCAGTTCATAAGACCAGTTATGGATACTTGACGTTAAATTTTCTTTTGACATATTTGATCGACACATCGTTACGAAGATTTTCCGTCAAAAATCTATTACTTTATTATTACTATTTTTTCATGTTTCCAAATAAGTTCAACCAATGAAGGGAAAAATTTCCGGTAGACGTGAGTTTTCACTGTAAAG